>PITA01021533.1:0-32518 GCA_004023965.1 Spilogale gracilis
CCGCTTTGGAAAACAGTGTGGAGATTCCTTAAAAAATTAAAAATAGAGCTACCCTATGACCCTGCAATTGCATTACTGGGCATTTACCCCAAAGATACAGATGTAGTGAAAAGAAGGGCCATATGCACCCCAATGTTCATCGCAGCAGTGGCCACAATTGCCAAACTGTGGAAAGAGCCAAGGTGCCCATCAACAGATGAATGGATAAAGAAGATGTGGTACATATATACAAAGGAATACTATGCCTCCATCAGAAAGGACGAATATCCAACCTTTGTAGCAACATGGACTGGACTGGAAGAGATTATGCTGAGTGAAATAAGCCAAGAAGAGAAAGTCAAGTATCACATGGTTTCACTTACTTGCGGTGCATGAGGGGTAACCTGGAGGACAGTGGGAGAAGGAAAGTAAATGGGAAGTAGGGTATCCAGGGAGAGAGACGAAACAACAGAGACTTTGGACACAGAAACAAACTGAGGGACTTGAAGGGAGGGGGGTGGAGGGATGGGAGAGCCTGGTGGTGGGTACTGGGGGCACCTATTGTGTGGAGCACTGGGTGTGAAGAATGGGGAATGAATCTTGGAATACTGGAAAAAAAATTTAAGTAACAATAAAAAAAAAAAAACAGAGTCTTCTCATCTTTCGTTTTCTTTTCTTTGATTAAAAAAATGAAAGAATAAAGGAAAGCTTTTGACTGAAGGGAATGGTCACTAGAATATATAAAATAGACAACATAAGAGAGAGATAGAGAAATTGTGGAACAATTAAGTAGGTGAGAAAGTATGTTGTATTAAATAAATGAGGTGACAAGATTTTTTTTCAAGCACCCTTAAAATTTATCTATGATAACAGTATAGAAGTCAAAATATATAGGTAGAAACAAAGATATTACCACTGTTATGATTTGTTAACTGACAAACATATGTCTGGAGGCATATAATGTAGTAGTTATAATAATCAAATCTGGAGAACAAAGTAAATTTAGAAGAATGGAATGTATAATAAAGATATATTGAAATAATAAACTTAGCAGAAATTGAAAATGTCGGAGAATCTGGATGGGGGAGAGGAAGGTTACAGGATAGAGAAAATGCAGACAACACTTTTTTTTTTCTTTTCTCCAGGGTCTGTCCCTTAGATAATGCTGCAGTCCTAAACTGCTTCCTGTATCAGCAAAAGCCCCAGTGTAGTCTCCTTTTCCCTAAATGGGAAATGGGGAAAGTGGGAAGTATGTTGTCCAAAGAGAATGAAGGGAATCCTTGTTACCTTATTTATCATTCTTTCCTTTAACAGCTTTATCCTGGAGGAAGACCCAATCCTGGAAATGTATAACAGCACAAGAAGGTAAAAATAACAACTAAGGATGTTAAAGTAAACATAAACTGCACCTTCATGGAATCTACAGAGACAGTATCCAATGTCTGTATGAGCAACATGGTGAAGGACACAAATATATAAGATTGATTATGTATTAATAATTATTAGAAACACGTGATTGTTTCTTGGTACTTCTCAACATTCTTATATGTTTAAAATCTCAATATTAATAAGCAAGAAGAGGATTGGATATCATTTCTTACAAAGATGTCCACCTGAATAAATATGGTTCTCCACCCCCTAAAAAATACAGTTCCTCAGTTCGCAGGTGTTTGAAGCTTTTAACAAAGGTTTTGCTTTACTTTGGGGTAAAAAAAAAATTCAAAAGAATATTTCCCCTAAGAAATCTGGGTGTAAACTACAGAATCATAACTTATCTTGAGCCGACCAATAGAGCTAACATTAGACAACTAAGGAAACTGAATTTCAAAGAGGGACAGCATCTCTAAGAATAAAACACACAAACTCTCTTCCTTGAAGTATAGGTTGGGAGGAAGACCATCTGGCTGCCATCCAACATAAGGAGAAACTAAAATTTGTGCAGACTGCCGAAAAGTCCTAAAGGATGAGTATGTCAGTCTGAAAAGAACTGGGACACTAGACACAAAGGGAGTTTGTGCTCATTTGCAAGTTCTTTCTCAATGGCCGTCTACCTGGAGTGCATGAGAAAGATTGGATATGATACTGGAGACTAAAAAGAGTACTCTTTGGTGATATAGGGGGAATAAATGATTATTGCCTGTGGGGGGTCAGGCATAAAGCAATTCCTTGGACTTATCTTTCTTTGAAAGTGAAAATTTCAGCCGCTACAGGAGAGGATTTAAAACTTGCCACTTCTAGCAATGAGAAAGAATGCCATTGACATAAACGTAGAAGAACAAAAATCTCTGTCCTGGAAGATGGGCAGGCAATCATTTTAGGATCAAGATCCTATACATTCATTAAGCATAAGTTTCTAAAGCTAGAGAAAAGGCAGGAAGTGGCTGCCCAACAGCAAGTACAGACACAAAGCAGAGCTTGGCTCCCACAGGGAGGAAGAGCAGGGATCTAAGAAAACTAATGCAGAGGACCTGAAACAAAGGGCATCCATAAAACAGACCTCTGAGTAGAATAAACAAGAAACACTCTTGCCTTCACTAGGAACTAGGCATGGAGTGCAAGCAACATCACTTTATTGCTGAAGGACAGGGTAAAGCCATCCAACATGGCAAAAAGCTGAGTGGAGCTCTGAAATTGAGAAAATTCCCCTCTGTTGCCCAGTCCCTAGCCAACAGACAAGACATACTGCACCAAATGTGACCATAGCAATAAAGATGAGGAGAAACTGCCCCTCATATACTGACCTAGGAGTACAAAATTCTACTGCCATTTTGGAAACACATTAAAAGTTTCTTATTAAAATCAAAATGCACTTGCCTTATGTCTTAGCAAGTCTCATCTTAGGTGGTTATCCAAACTAAATGAAGATATATGTTCATAAAAAAATATTTGTATGACATTTATGGTTGCTTAGTTCATAATGACCTGAACATGAATACAACTCAAATGTCCTTCAATTGGTGGAGGAAATTGTGGTGCCTTCATGCAATGGAATATTACTCACCGTTAAAAAACTAATGAACTAATGAACTAAAACTCACCAATAAAACTAATGAACTAAAATAAGTAAATAATTTTTTAAAAATCTTTAAAAAAGAGGGGGGTGCATGGGTGGCTCAGTTGGTTAAGTGTCTGCCTCAATTTTGGCTCAGGTCATAATCTCAGGGTCATGAGATAGAGCCCCAGGTCAGGGTCTATTTTGAGTGCACAGTCTGTTTCAGATTCTATCTCTCTATTTAGTTCTGTCCCTCCCCAACTCATGCCCTCTCTCTAAATAAATAAACAAATAATCTTAAAAAAAAAAAAAAAAAAAAAAAAAACCTAATGAACTTCTGATAAATCCAACAGTATGGAAGATTTTCCAAGGCAATATGCTAAGATAAAGAAGTCAGACTAAGAATGTTATATTTATTTTTTTAAGATTTTTTTAAAATGTATTTGACATAGAGAAAGAGCACAAGGAGGAAAAGCAGCAGGCAGAAGGAGAAAGAAAAGCAGGGAGCCCATTGTGGGGCTTGATTTCAGGACTCTGGAATCATGACGTGAACTGAAGGCAAATACTTAACAGACTGAGCTACACAGGCACCCCCAAGAATGCTCTATTCTGGGGTGCCTGGATGGCTCTGAGGGTTAAAGCCTCTGCCTTCAGCTCAGGTCATGATCTCAGGGTCCTGGGATCGAGTCCCACATCAGACTCTCTGCTTAGCAGGGAGCCTGCTTTGCCCTCTTTCTCTGCCTGCCTCTCTGCCTACTTGTGATCTCTCTCTCTGTCAAATAAATAAATAAAATCTTTAAAAAAAGAATGCTCTAATCTATATGACTCTACTTATATGACATTCTGAGGAAGATTAAATTATATATTCAACCAACAGATCAGTGATTTTCAGGAATTTATGGTATAGTTAGGGGATTGGGTATAAAAGAGAACAGGGACCATTTTAGAGAAATGATACTACTAAATGTCCTGATTTTGGTGACACAACTGTGTATTTATCTGTATAAAAATCTATAGACTTGTTTACCAAAAAAGGACAAATTTTACTATATATGAAGTGTTCCCCAGTACACCTGAGAAATAAAAAAACTAAAAACATTTAAGCATGCACTCATGTATTATCAATAAATTTCATTTTTCAGTGTTTTAAATGTATTTTTTTGGTTTTTTACCGGACGCTATTATTTTTAAGTAAAATTATTATATTTGACAGAAATCCATTTGCTGTCAAATCATTATAACAAATATGCTTTCAGCTTTATTTTCCTCTTCAATCCCTGAGCTTTATTTCCATTAAATACTTTAAAATTATTTTTCAGAAAACTGCTCCTTAATAAAAGTTTTTCATAGTTTCTAGAAGTAGTTCCAGCACCCATGTTTAGATAATTTCTAGGTTCAATTCCTGAGCAGATTACACAAGTGGAGGAAAAAGCAAGCATTTAAAATAGTAAAAAAAAAAAAAAAAGAAAACAAGGTAATAATAATTTTGAAGTACAAATAATATTAAAAAATGTTGAGAAAGTTGAAAGTTCTATTGATTTGAATTCCAGATACAGAACCCAAATCTATACACAACGAATGAGTCATTGAACACTACATCAAAAACTAACAGTCTACTATGTGTTGGCTAACTGAATATAATAATAAGAATAAAAAAGAATATTGCCTAATTTCTCTTAGTTTTTTGTTTTTTTTTTAAGACTTTATTTATTTGACAGAGAGAGAGGTCACAAGTAGGCAGAGAGAGAGAAGGAAGCAGGCTCCCCGCTGAGCAGAGAGCCCGATACGGGCCTGGATCCCAGCACCCCAGGACCCTGAGATCATGACTCAAGTCAAGGCAGGGGCTCCAACCCACTGAACCATCCAGGCACCCAATTTCTCCTAGTTTTAAATTACATGTAGAAGAGAGTATATAAACTTTTCCTTGTTAAAACTTGAGTTATTTTCTGTGCCATATAATCTTAGTGAAATTTAAGAAGAGTTTCATTTCCAAATGTGTACTGATATTTAAAACAATATATTTATCTGTGATAAGCAAAATAATGATTCCCAGCTGCCCACATTCTAATCCCTGGACTTTGTGACTATATTAGGTTTCATGGCAAAGGGGAATTAAGGTTGTAGGTAGAATTACAGTTTCTAATTAAATAACTTTGAGATGCAAAGATAATCTTGGATTATTCAGGTGGTCCCAGGGCCCTGATGAAAGACGGGGACAGGGAAAGATAAATGTCAGTGTGAGAAATACTTGGCTTGACGTTGCTGGCTTAGAAGGTAGAAGAATGGGACCCTGAAGTAAGCAATACAGGTGAGATCTAGAAGCTGAAAAAGGCAAGGAAAACATTTCTTCTCTAAGATCACTAAAAAGCAATGTAGCCTTGCAAGCACTAAGCCCACTAAGACACATTTCAGACTTCTGGCCTCCAGAAAAATAAGGTAATAAACTTGTGTTGTTTTAAGCCACTCAGTTTGTGGTACTTAGTTGCAGCATCAAGAAGAAAATAGCATATTACCAAAACATTTTTGAGGTAAGATAGCTATAATTATGTTTTATGAGTATATAAAAACTTGAAATCAACGGTTGTTAAGTATTGTTTTTCTTTTTATGCAACAAAATATCCCATTGATAAGCTTTAAAGAACTTTCAATGAGACTTAATAATAGTTTTTTTTTTTTTTTTTTTAAGATTTTATTTATTTGACAGAGAGAAACACAGCCAGAGAGGGAACACAAGCAGGGGGAGTGAGAGAGGGAGAAGCAGGCTTCCCATCCAGCAGGCAGCCTGATGGGGGCTCGATCTCCCGTCTCCGGTATCATGACCTGAGCTGAAGGCAGAGGCTTAACCACTGAGTCACCCAGGCACCCCGATTATAGATTATTTTAAAACATGGCACAAAGAAGTAAAAACTTTGGGTGTTTGGGGGCACATTGGGGAATGGATGTAAAAATGGTTTAATTTCAAATATATTATATTTTGATGAAGAGGGACTACTTACCACTCATTTGGAAACATTTCTTGGAGCTCAAAAAAGAAATAGGTTTATAAAACTGAAAATTTTACTTGTTTGATTCTGGCCGTTTATATGTTCATATTGCAAAATTCCAGATAGAAGTACTAGAGATAAAATGAGCAGGCAGAAAAATAACAAATTATGACCACAAACATGGAAAAATCATAAGTGGTAATTATCACAATGGCCAAGAATAAAAAGAATACCAGGTAGAAACAGATCTTCATTTTCACATAATGTGGAGAAGCTGAGGACAAAGAGAAGTTTATGGCATTTTGTAACTATAAAGCTTCAGATAACTTGAGAGAAATAATTATAGAATTCTGCATACTCAAGATATGTACAATTTTGAGGATTGATTCAATGGTAAGATGGAGGTAGCAAAATCTTTCAAATATGGAAAATAAACATTCTTCAGAGAAGTAGCAAAATAAGGAGAAACCTGACAAATATTTAGATGCTTTAACACATTCAAGTTCTTGTCATCTCTAACAAGAACTGTCATTCTTATTTCCCCTATTACTCAAAGTTCTTGCCAAGGTTGTAGGACGTGTGTGATAAGGCCTTTGGCTTATACTTTGACCTCATTTCCTACATCTCTCCCCTTTTTACAATGCAATAGTAATTGACCTTGACATAATATCCCATATCTGTATCGTTAAAATCCATCCTGGGGCTTTTGAACTTATTATTTCCACATGAAAGACCTACAGCTTTAGAGTGTTATTCACCAGATAAGAGCATGAGGAAATCACATGTGGTCTTAACCTCATTCAGATCCTAGTAGCCAGTGCTAGACCCAGGCCAGGCTCAGATTCCTTCCATATACCTGAGAAAGAAAGATGAACCAGGTTTGGTGAGCACTTACTATTTCTATCCCATCAACTTTATCGTCCCTCCAATAATCTGTTCCCTACAACTTTATAAACATGGTTTTATTAAAATATGAATTCTATCAAGTTGATTTGAAGCTTAAAATCTTCAGTGATTCTCTTGTGGTTGCAAGTATACTTCCCCTATTACCTGCCTGTAATCCCCTGTCAGTCATCCCCTACTTTCTATAAGGCTACCTGAAATTCTGCCACTTTTAGAGATGCATCCCCTGAATACCTTGTTAGTTCATGCCTCTGTTTTTCTAAGCATGCCATTGCCTCTTGATAATGTTCTTTGTCTCACATTAGAGGGCCCTTGTCAAAATCCAGTGGATAACCTTGGTTTTTGAAGTGGTATCTCTGTCCTCTTCCAGAGCAAGCCAGTGGATAACCTTGGTTTTTGAAGTGGTATCTCTGTCCTCTTCCATTTGCTACATACAACACTGTACCACATATTTTCTTTCTTTAATTTATTATAGCAAATGGAAAAGAAATAATTTACTCAAACTTTATCCCAACACTAGACTATAAGTTCTTTGGATGTTTTATCTTTTGGATGCATTTTATTTACTGTGACTCTCTATCACCCACTCCAATATCTATTGTGTTATATCTTTGCTAAATTTGTTTATAACGAAAGGGACTTAACTGCTTGAAGTATGTAGAGTATTTATAAATAGTAATTATAAGAAAGGACGATTTCATTTGAATTTCTATATTAAGTAAATTTGGAGGAAATTTATTTTTTGATCCACCAGGAGATATTCATAAAAATATTAGAATTAAAAGTCTTTAAATAAAACTACAGAAAAAAAAATTGAGCTAAGAAATTTTATAACTGTTTTCTTAATCCAGAGGATAAGAACTGCATTCCAGTCCAATAATCTATATAAAAATAGTGTTATCTAACTCTTTTTCTTTGTCTCTCTACATCTTTTGAAATACAATTCTTCATTCTATTTTGGGGAATCAGGTTATTTTTCTACAAAGAGAGCCAACTAATAAAACTCCGTTTTTGTAACTTGGATTATTCTTAGTAAAAAATATCTAATTATATATAAAAAATATGCAGGAAGAGATAAATCTAAAAGATGAAAATAAATTTTAATAATGAATTTTAGGCAAATGTTTTGTAAGTATCAAAAATTATCTGATGCTTTTATCATTTCCAAACTGACTATTCCAAATTCATGTGAATTTGAAGTTTAGAACCAGCTTCTTTTAGGCATTAGAAGGTTTTGGTTTTGAAAGCTTTAGAAGTTGTCATTTTAGCATATAGATTACTTCCAAAAACTATAAATGGTAGCCTTTTGTCTCAGAATAAGTAGTTCTAGAACATACTGATCAGAGCTTGTCAAATGTGAAGAACAGGGAGGGCACAGATCAGGATGGATCTCATTTTAATTTTCTGTGATATTACCATTATTGATTAGGTTTTACTATTTACAACAATAATGAGAGATTAGGGTGCTGCTCTTATAAGGTTATAAGTCAATATTTAGATTAGAAATTTGTGGGTGCAGACAGGAAGGCTCCACTTCTCAGTAGTGACTATTAGTTTTAGAGAAAATAATTCACAGCTCTTATCACCAAAAAACATTTGAGTAGGTATAACTATACTCTCAACTAAAGTAGAGACAAAGATCTGTTATGTTCAAGTAATCATTGCTAAACAGTCATGTAGAACTTGATGCTCAGTTTGATTAAGGAATTTTTGTCATGTTCACATTTCATCATTTCTAAAGTTCTGAAAATTTCTGCCTTGTAAAGTAAATCATCTAGGTTTTTTTTTTAACTTTATGGTAATTATTTATTACTTTTTTGTGTACTTTATAGTAAATTACATTATAGTAAATGTTTTTATGATATCTGGTAACTTCCTATTTTTTTTCCAGGATTTTAAAACTGCTTCTCATTAATAGAATTAGTTTATTAGAAAGTGGACTGTGTTGACAACCTGACTCTCTACCTTCTCTCTTTGGGCAGTAGATTACCAATGGGCTTGGAAATCAACTGGCCAATTTAAAATGACAGCGGATTTATTCTTTGGTCTCAACTCTGAGTTCATCTCTGAGCCTACATCAGTTTTACCTCAATGTTGTTTAGGGATTCTCAGTGTGACTCCTGTATATGGTCCATGTATGTTTCCATAACTAATGTGCTGCGTACTAAGGCAAATGACTTCATGACTGCACTTACTCCATGCAGTCATATCAACTCTTAATCCTACTAAAACAGTCATCGATTATTCTTTTGTAATGGTCTCTAGTTATATTTTATAAAACTTGCATATAAAAAACCTTTTTAAAAGGCAAATGTTACAGGTATATCTAATAGCCTCTGAAATTTATTTTAGAAGCTGTACCTGTAATATTATTGCTGATAATTTTATGGATAGCATTGATGGGAATGATACCTAATTTGATTAAAAGCAAACTATCTGCTGAATGATTAAATGGTAGAGAATTACACATGACTAGCATACCCCAGAATCATATTTTGCCAAGGTAAAGCCTGAATTCTGTGCCACTGAACCATATTTAAGAGAGCCTAATATCTAAGAGTGTTCGTAAGTCAGTATTTATAGCAAAGCATGCTATGGTTGTGAGTTAGAAGCTAGAACACCGTTCATACTGATTTTATGAAACTCTGAGGTACACAACTACTAGGGACTGCTAAGATGGATTTCTCCATACCAGGGTTTGAGTTAAACAAATAAACTTATTCGATTTCTTCTCTATGTTTTTGGTACAGTAACAGGGCTTTTTGGAAAACATGATGGAAACAAATGGAAAATAATTCCAATGATTACCATGTGGTGGCTCTGAAACAAAGGACTTGTGAATTAGGAATCTGAGCACAGAATTGTGTGCCAGACCTTAGTTTCCTGAGCAGTGTTCTTTAACTCACTGTTTCTCAAGCTAACTGATGGAGAGTTAGGAAAAAAAAAAAAAATGGTATCTAAACTGAACATTTTCTTTCTTTCTTTCTTTTTTAAGATTTTATTTGTTTACTTGAGACGGTGAGTGAGTTGAGAGTGAGAGAGAGAGAGAGAGCATGAGAGGGATGGAAAAGTAAGGGGAGAGGGAGAAACAGAAAGAGAGAAGTAGACTGTCCATTGAAAAGGGCCTCAATCCCAGGACCCTGGGTTCATAAACCTGAGCCAAAGGCAGATGCCAAATGAGCCACCCAGGCATCCACAACATTGGACGTTTTCTTGTCAACAATATCAGCATTTCATTTCATAGATTTGATTTTTGTTCTAAAACAATGTAGTGAATGAATCTTTACTGTTGATGAAGGAACAAATCAGTGTGCACTGTCTTTTACGGTGAGAAAAGCACAGATACAGGATTTAAACAGTTTTTGTTTATCACCTTAACTTTTTAAAAAAGATTTTATTTATTTATTTGACAGGGAAAGAGTGAGAGAGAGAGCAGAGAGAGAGAGAGACAGAGAGAGAGAGAGAGAATATGAGAGAATATAAGCAGTGGAGAGGGGGAAGCAGGCTGCCCACTGAGGGCTCCATCCCAGGACCCTGGGATCATGAACTGAGCTGAAGGCAGATGCCTAACTGACTGAGACAGCCATGTACCCCTATTTTCACCTTAACTTTTATAAGCTGCAAGACCTTGGAAGTAGAACTCAGAGGTTTAATTCCTTCATTTGTTAAATAGCAAGGACAAGCCTAATTTCATAGGATTTGATGAAGGGGTACCTGGAATTATGATATATATATTGATCCATTCTTGAAATCCAGTAATATGACCTATTTATGCTACTCTATACCATACATACATTGTGACACATCATATCAGATTTTCAAAAATGTTGCATGCCAGTAGAAAAACACTCAATCCTAGTTATGTATGCAATATCCAAATCTTCTGCATATAATCATGGTATCGCACATTGTAATACACAAGTCAAAATTAATATATTTTTTCTATTTTGTAAGATCTTTTTTCTTTTCAACACAATCTAAATCATGCATATGCTTCTCATGTTTTGGCTATATTGGGCATCCATTTGGAGCAAGAGAGAACTAGCATTGCTAATCTTATTCTAGATTCTCAATAAACATATTCATTGAATCAGAAAATATGTTCATTATGCTGTATTTTATGGTTAAGCCTAATAAAATTTTGCATTAAGTAAGACTCTATGCCTGGATAATAATTGTTTGCACATTAAACTTTTGGATCTAACTGAGTCTATGATGTAAAATAAAAGGCTTATAGAATTCAAACTTCAACCTTGGATTTCCTAAGATATTAAACAAGAAGGACTTAAAATTCCTCTCAGCTTGACTAAACTTAGACTGGAATTTTCCTGACTCTAGGCTCTTTTCTTAGAGAATTTACTTTAAAAAATATAATTTAAAATTCTTTCTCTACTCCTTTAGGATGTAAATCTTTTTAAAAGTCTTTTGCCTAAAAAAAAAAAAAAAAAAGAAAAGAAAGAAAAAGAAAAAGAAAGGGGCACCTGGGTGGCTCAGTTGGTTAAGCGACTGCCTTCGGCTCAGGTCATGATCCTGGAGACCAGGGATCATGCCCCACCTCGGGCTTCTTGTTCTGCGGGAAGCCTGCTTCTCCCTCATTCACTCCCGCTGCTTGCGTTCCCTCTCTGGCTGTGTTTCTCTCTGTCAAATAAATAAAATCTTTAAAAAAAAAAAAGTCTTTTGCCAATTTTGTGAGCCAGTAATGTCTTAAAAATCTGGAAGCCATCTCTTTGAAATGTGCCCATCAAGGAAGATAGTGCCCCCACACCCCAGTATCTGTAGTGAGTGCCAATTAGCAAGCACAGGTGGCATAATTACAGAGGAAAACATTTGCAAACTCAGTACTAACTCAATGTGCTGGACACATCCCGTTGATCAACCTCCCTAACAAGTACTTTCCTCCAGTATTTTGCGGTAACTCACTATGGCACTTAAGAATGTTCCAACCCCTTTTATTAATGGAGTTGAGTTTAGTCTAAGTTCTGGTCTCTCTCTGTTGTAAGAGTTAAAAATAAAGTCACTCTTGCCTGTTTAACTTTGTCAAATACAACTTTAGCTGTGATAATATGATAATTTGCTTTTGGCCAAAAGTAGCCATGCAGCCATGCATTAAGTTAACCTAATTAAAAATAAAATCATTAAGAGTATTCATTTTATTTTACTAAAAATAGTTTTTAATGTTTTTTATTATTTAATGTCATATATACACACATATATATGTGTGTGTGTGTATGTTTGTGTGTGTATATATATATATATATATATATATATATATATATATATATATCCCTTCCCTTTATCATCTAAGGAAAGTATTTAAGCCTGAATTTGTGAATTATGTTTTGCTACTATAAATTGGCAATACTGATTACCAGTCAGTTGAGATTGAAATCCATACCACACATATTCCTCTAAAAAGAACACCACAGAAAATCACAAACTTAGCAATCTTCTCTGAGATGAACTAAGGGTTTAATTCTTGTTATTTATATGGCTGGTATAAGGTATAATGAAAACTAAGCTTGGTCATGGGAAGAGGTGTATTCAACATTTCTCTGACAAAAACCATTATTGGACCATATATTTAAAGGAATTATTTGCAATTTTCAGTTTATCTTTGTTAAGTGTATTTCCTGAGTATATGTATATAGACTATTGAACAAATAAATGAATATCATGCACATCATGGAAACAGGTTATTAAATATAAGTATGATGAATAATATAAATATAGGCTATTTGGGTAAATCTTTTATAACTAATTTAATACACTAATAGCTGAACAAAAATTAACCTATTAATATATCAACTCTTGCACTCTTATTTCCTAGAACATGGAGTATTTTGATTAAGTCTCATCCTTAATATGAATGTGTATATATGTATATATAGATGTATATATACACAAGTATAAATGATATACTTGATGCATATGATATACAGTAAATATTATGCACACATAAACACACAAATGTATATTTAATGTTTTGTATTGACTTAATTAATTCAATGCAAAGATACACTCTCAGGCCAAATTAAATTTGTAAAATAAAATTTATAAGCTAGAGTTTGCTTTTCCTTTAGTTAGGTGCATACAATCTTTATGTGATTAAAAAAAAAAACCTACATAATTTGTAAACCTATATAACTAAAAATTTATTTGAAATGTATTTTAAAATGAAGTATTAATCTAATTCATACTCTTTGAAGATCTGAATAGTGTCTACTGTTTTTCAGTCTGTCATAATCTCTTCTCAAGAACAACTATGAAAACTTAAGCAGTAATTTTAGAATATATTTAACAAAACTGCAAAAAAAACCCCTTTGTAATGTATTGTTAATTCTTGTAACACATATTTGAAGTCTTTGTGATATGCAAGTCAACTGGTAAAATTTCAGAAAAATTCCCTATGCCTAACTCATCACAATGAGATGTGTCACCATGTGTTCCATCATCTGAAATTCAGAACAATATCCCTAAAATTTAATGGAGAGGGTAGTTAAAGAAATTATCATCTTTGGAAAAATAGCAAAAACAATAAGTAATAAAATTTTCAGTTAAATTATTATAATAAATGACATACATGTCATAGATTTGCATTAAATGATTATTGGAGTTTTTAGTGCCTAAAATTCTTGCAAACGTATTGAAATACAAACTGATATACACATTGCAATAGTTGCAATTCTTTTTTTTCAAGGTACAGGAAACAACCCAGATTATATTCTATTATATTCATACTTAAAAAAAGAATCCATATTTGGTCAAGGAGAGGATAGAAAGGATATTCATGGACATTCTAAGCATGCTAGTAGGTTTGATAAGTGTTTACCTGACCTTGGAACCAAAATGCACAGCCAGGCCTCAATCTGGAAAATACCAAAGACCAATTGTGTGACCATACATGATTATAGATGAAGAGAAATATATTTAAATGGAGAGATTATTTTTCCTAAAAATTATGGGTTTCCAAACATGGTTAACACATTCTCCATAACCACTTCAGCTTTTCTTAAAGATAATCTCTATGAAAACTTACATATGCACTCACATTCTATTTATAAAACCATGTCCATTATTTAATTAATGAAATTAATTATAATTTCATGAAGGCAAAGAGACTGTTTACTACTGTATCCCTAGAGGTAGAAATACTAGGTATTCTCAATAATTTTTTTAATTGAATAATTCCTCAATCAAAGTTGAAAAATATTTTTGAAGTACGTATTTTGCAGTAGGCAAGGTAAAGAAATGGAAATATAATGATGGTTAAGACAAAAATCTTGCTTTTGAAGAGCTTTAAGATGATAGTAAATATGGTAATATACCCCTGCCTCTGCTGGTTTATAACATATGTTAACATATGTAGGGTGGAAAACAACATGTGTTAGAAAATATTTAATTATTGATCTACCCAATTGGTGGAAGTACATACTAACATCGATATTACACAGCTATTGTCCAATGCATAAATGAAACACATTCCTGAAATACATTGTTGAATGTGGAAATGTGTTTCTTTTCCTTCTTTCTTTCTCTCTTTCTTTCTTTCTTTCTTTCTTTCTTTCTCTCTTTCTTTCTTTCTTTCTTTTTTTTCTAAGATTTTAATTATTTATTTGGCAGAGAGAAACACAGCGAGAGAGGGAACACAAGCAGGGGGAGTGAGAGAAGGAAAAGCAGGCTTCCTGCTGGGAAGGGAGCCCAATGCAGGGCTTGATCCCAACCTGAGCCAAAGGCAGACAAATGACTGAGCCACCCAGGTGCCCCTGGAAATGTGTTTCTAATAAGTGCTGTGCTTATGCTGCACGCTCCTCTACACCACTGGCCATGTTATCAGATGTATGTCAACATGCCATCATTTCCATTAGAAACAATGGTCTGAATTGTGGCCCCTATTCTATTCTCAATTTAAAATTCCTGGTCATGGTTTGTTTTCTTTTCCTTGCACCTTGAAAGTTTTTGTTACCTCCAAGTTAATTTGTATTCTGTGACCCTGAAGTGTACTTCTACATGTGAACTATTCACATTGTATGTATTTATTATGGGCTAGAATTCAATTCAGTACTAGTTGAAATGGTTTTATTTCTATATACTGAACAATAAGATACTTCTTTAGCTCTATTACTTGCCTTTTTTATACTTTTACTTCAAATTGTGTTTCAGATTTTCTGTTTAAACTGTGACTTTCTAGATCACCTTGGAAACTAGTTTTCAGAAATCACTAGGACCTAGAGTATCAAATCTGATAGAAAAATATGCATTGTCTCATATTATCCATTAAAGCCATATATAGCCAACTTGACTATCTACATTATTATCTTTCTAAATGAATTTCTTATTTCATAATGATTGATTAATCCAACCAAAGGCAATGCAAAGAAATTATGAGATTTACTTGCTGGAGACTTTTCCTAGAAATGCCACTACCCTAACCAAGGAGATAGATACTTTCCTGGGAACAGTATTCAGAATTGTGTGCCTAGGGCCTGAACTGCCAGACAGTTCCAGGTAAGAGGCTCTGGCTTTTTAACGTCATAAGCACTAGCCTCCCCACCCCTCTCCTACCCACAAATAATGAGAATAATTATAAAAAACAATAGAAACCCTTTGCCAACCAGAAAACTGAATTAGCTATGTATGTCTGAAGCTAATTTCAATCTTTCCCCTGGAAACAGAACATATCCTTTTATTAAGGTGCTATGTATTTAGGGCAAGACTGCTTCACTTGAATTTATGTTCAGTCCCTAGAGCCAGAGCATTGTATCTCAACAGATGGGCGTCTCAGCTGGACCTCACCTGGACTTTCTGATTTCAACTATCCCTGATGCCAACTGTGACCTGTAGCAACTGTGGCCTGTTTGCTGGCTTTGCCTAGCCATCATGGCCTGCGTTACCACTGCCTCTTCATGATTTGTGTTACCTCCTCCAGCCTTGAGTATGCTATGTCCCATGCCAGTTCCCTGACAGGCACCCTGTTTCCTATTAGACCTTAATACAATGCCAGGGCTTATTTTTAGCAGATACTTTATGTTCTTTATGTATGGATTATCTACAATCTGTTTTTCTCACCCTGCCCTCTTATAACTGATATCATCAGTTAACAGAAGGACAAACTGAGTAGTAATTGAAGTAAGACTTTTTTTTTTTTTTTTTAAAGATTTTATTTATTTGACAGAGAGAAACACAGCCAGAGAGGGAACACAAGCAGGGGGAGTGAGAGAGGGAGAAGCAGGCTTCCCGCCAAGCTGGGAGCCTGATGTGGGGCTCAATCCCGGGTCTCCGGGATCATGACCTGAGCCGAAGGCAGTCGCTTAACCAACTGAGCCACCCAGGTGCCACCTGAAGTAAGACTTTTCATGAAGTTCTTGAACTCATCTATCTTAATTTGATGGAAACTAAATCTATTGACCTTCAAGTGTGAGATACATGTCTTTGATCTTTTCTTGCAAACTAAATCAGCCTTCAGTTTATAGATCTGCCCAGCTTTGGCATTGTTTCATTAGAAAACTATCATGTTAATAGATTGATTGAACTCTTTGGACAGTTTATTAAGAATATTCTTTTTATAATGTTCACAATGTGGTTTACAATCTGTCTGTGAAAATGAAAATATTTCCATTTCCTTTTGGCTGTACTTTGAGGAGATATTTCAGTAAGTAAGGAAGAATAATGATATCCTTGATTCAAAGAAACCAATTATCTATTCCATGTTTTTTGTTAATTTTTGAGGACATATTGGCCAGATTGTGGCTAACTGCCCCAACAAGTCGGCTTTGCTAAGCACACTGTGGACAGATCTTACATCTCTGATGTTCTCCTTTTGGCTTTTAAATATGTTTTTATTCATTTTTTTAAATTTTCATCTCTTTTATCACTTATGAAAGCTTTGTTAGCTTTTGTTAGAATGGAAAATCAATTAAGTACATTTGGTTGAGTAAAAGTGTTTTTTTGTGGTTAAAATGTATTCTTCACTATAAATGGAGTGAAATGGCATAATGGAATAAAGCATAAAGTTTATATGCAAATTATGAGAAGATAAAACTTTTATTTCTAAATTTTAAAAGTCACTGAGACTACACATCTCTTAGTTTCTCAAATCAGCAAAATAATTATTTATAACTTATTAAATCAGAAGTAAATATTAAATATTAATGTCTCCTGCTTATGTTGTATTTTCTCTGTAGAAATAGTTAAATTGAAGTCCTTTGTAATTCTTTATCAAGCAGCTTAATTCAAATACATTAAAAGGATTAGAAAATCCATCAATCAACCAGCAACACTCACAGAAACTATTAGGAAATAAACTTTAAGTGCATCTTCTGCCAACCTTGGAAAATTAGTAAACCCTAAGCGAACAAATACTTTCCCCTCACCCCTCACCAAATACTTTCCCCTTTTCCCTCACCAGTGAGGGAAATCAAGTGGTAATCCAGATAAATATATTATAATTGCAAAGACATTGCCAATTTTATCTTCCTCACTGACTCACATGAGTAGGCATGAAAAGTCTAAGAAAAAAAGGAGAGATACATTATATTTTTAGGGAGAAGTCTGTTCATAGTCATTGAAGGTATAGTTTCAGATCATTTTTTCTCCTTTCCACAAACTAGGCTGACACTACTTACATTAAGTATAAACAGATTTTGCTTCTGCTTAGTGACTGTGTGTAAGCAGTGTGACTTCCTAGGGACACCTGCCCATTATCCTTTAGTTTAGGTCTAAAAAAGAGTTCAGTATAGAAACTAATAAAATTCTTCCTTTTTTACCTCCAGGAAAAGGCAAAATTGTCCCTTAAAGACAAAAATGGAATGTCTGCTTCTTAAGCACCTTTTTAATGAAGAATTACATCTTCCTATCCTTTTGATTATAATAGCTATATACTTCCTAAATATTTTGTATAGTTTTTATCAATCATATGCTACATAGTATTTTTATATATTACTTTATTTGATCTTATTAGTGTTTTCCTCAGTGTTTACATAAGGAAACTGAGGCATGGGTTTAGAGAGAAGAGGGTATTAATTTACTTCCATCTCTGAGATGTAGGGCATATCCAAAGTCATACAGGTAATACTGTGCTTTAGTACCTAAAAGAGGCATAATATATGTTTAATAAATGTTCTTTGCATAAACAACACTGCACTTTCTTTAAGATTTTTTGTTTATTTATTTGAAAGAGAGAGAGATCACAAGTAGGCAGAAAGGCAGGCAGAGAGAGAGGAGGAAGCAGGCTCTCTGTCAAGCAGAGAGCCCTATGCGGGCCTCGATCCCAGGACCCTAATATCATGACTTAAGCCGAAGGCAGAGGCTTAACCCTCTGAGCCACCCAGGCATCCAAAACTGCATTTTCTTTAGAAAATAGGGGTTCTTATGTTAGTTTAACTGCTTTAGTACTGTACCATACTGTTTCAAAGATTTCTCCCTTATCCCTAGAGAAATTCTATTTTAACATGCCACCAAAAAAAGGACAACTAACCAGTCCAAAATAGAATACAACGTTATCCATGCTTATTTCCCAAATATAGTTATCCTACAGAGAAATGCTAACCCGTTCTATAGAAATTAGAAATTGTATTACCATGTACCTAATCAATGAAACCAGAAATATAATAGCCTTTCTTTTCACCTTCCTCTTCCTCACTTTCTATGATAAATCAATATTTAGGCTGGTTTTATCTCCTTTTTGTCTCTTTAGCACAATCTTCCTTGCCAATGTTTATTTTAAGATACTGGGACATGTTTAAAGTGATGCATAGCCTCCATATTGCATTCCCTATCCACGTTCTTGAACCATCCCAAAACTTATCTTCATTTTCCAGAACAAGTTAACTATCTAAATCCTAGATTTTGCTGTCACTTTTCTTCTTCAAAACCTTGAGAGACACCTTGTTTCTTCATGGTTGTTCACGGTATGAGCTTTGCCTTAACCAGCAGCAACATTATCTTGCCTTATGTGCTCTTCTTCTGCTAACTAAAATTCTTCCTCTCTGTAAAGCCTTGCCATGTAACTGATGCCAAGGTATCCATAAATATTCAATTTAGGCTATATTTTCTGACAATTTTATTTCTTTCTTTTTTAAAAAAGATTTTATTTATTTGACAGAGAGAAATACAGCTAGAGAGGGAACACAAGCAGGGGGAGTGAGAGAGGGAGAAGCAGGTTTCCCGCTGAACAAAAAGCCCGATGCGGGGCCTGATTCCTGGTCTCCGGGATCATGACTTGAGCCAAAGGCAGTCGCTCAACCAACTGAGCCACCCAGGTGACCTTATTTTCTGAGAATTTTCTAATCCAATTCCCCCAAACTTGGTAACTTTCTGCTACTTTCCTACAAAATGTATATCATAACACTTAAGTGTTTTTAAAGTATTTTTAAAGTGATCTGTTTCTATGTCTGAATATTCTCTCTTTTTTTTTTAAAGATTTTATTTATTTGACAGAGAGAAACACAGCGATAGAGGGAATACAAGCAGGGGGAGTGAGAGAGGGAGAAGCAGGCTTCCCGCTGAGCAGGGAGCCCGATGTGGGACTCATGACCTGAGCGGAAGGCAGTCGCCCAACCAACTGAGCCACCCAGGCGCCCCTATGTCTGAATATTCTAATAGGTTATAAATACCTAGGAAACAGTAAACGTAACACAGTTTCTCATACACAGAAAGTAAACAATAACATTTCCTATATTCAAAAATAGCTAAATGAATACAAAAATACAATAAAATTAATTCCTCTCAAAAGTTATGTTTGCTATTACTAAGCTTATTTTTTAAGTTTTATAGAATTTATGAGTAGATGAATTCTGCATTGTTTAAATTGCAGTGCAAAGTTAAATACAGATATAATGGTATAAGTATGGGTTGGATTTTGGCTTGAATACAGAAGTGCATATAGCTATAGATATATATACAGTTATAATATACATAGTATATATGGCACAGTTTGTCTTATATGCTAGGCCAGAATTACTATTTTTTGACTTCTATGAAAACCAAAACCAGTAGAAAGGATTAATTTGAAGTCAAAATGAAACACTTACTTTGTATCTATTCAGAATTTAAGTGTATCTATCGCTTAACTACCAAAACCAAGGGATGCTTTCAAAGTCTAAACTTGATAAGCAATGAAATCATCACCATAAATTCACAAGCCAGAGATTCTCCAACTGCAATGTAATTGAAATGTTTAAAAATTGGGGTAATTTTCACAGAAATAGAAAATTTTTTCTAAATCTCAAGATGTACTCTTGGTAAAGTATAAAGATTTCCATGGGTGTTTGTCTTTGGTTAAAAACTTCAGTACATTCATTCAACAAAATTGGTTTATTTCCTTGAAGAATACTATAAATATTTTTGTGGAAGTTTCATTTACTTGAACATTCCTTCCAAGTGTTTCGCCTAAGGAATTCCTTAATAAGAAAGCATCTAAAATAAGTTTTTAAAGCAAAACTCAATATGCTTATTGGCACAATTTTGAATGATGGTTAATTTCTGAATTGGAGACACATACTTCTGTTTTATGAGCTCTAGCATTTCTTCAATTGCAGATGATATGATTGGAGAACACAGATGTGCCTAAATATTAGTAATAACAGTCACTGCATATTCAAAGAGTATGTGCATAATTTGGTAGAGCTTAATTGCAATTTGAGATATATAACCATTTGTTTATCTATGAAAACCAAATAATACCTATTCACAGAAGCATTTCATTAGCTTGCTTGGCAGTGCTTTTAGAAAGAATCAGTGCCAGATGTGGACACAAAGGAGAGAAGCAGGAATTAAACCAAGGAAATTCTTGGCTATTGTAAACAGTTCATTTATGCCTAAGGATATTCGCTTGCTGTGCTTTTAATTTTTAATATGCACATATTTTGTCATCCTCCACATATATTCTAAGCTAGAAACATTATATTTGTCCAAATACCATGTCCTAAAAATATAATATACTTTTAAGATAATTTCTGTCATGTGAAATAATTATATAATCATGAAATTACATGAGATATGTAATGAACAGTACTTTATAATATTTATATATCAAGTTGTGTTTCTCTTAATTTTGTAATATGGGTCCTAAACTTTTTTAGGAAAAGCTCTGTGTGTAAACCTATTATTCATTTGGAATATGATATTTTCTCCTAATTTTATTCATGATATATATTTAGCTTTGAATGGAAAGAATATATTGATGTGCACAAAAATCAATTATAAATACACCTGTCCCTGGTCATAAGATACTCAAGTATGCATTTCTTAATATGCCCACAATAAAATTTGATTAGTTATTGAAGTCATAATGTTAGATAATGATAAGTCTTATGAACAATCCTATCCAACACTTGAAAAGAAGTAATAGACAGGAATAGCACCTAAAAGGAAAATGTAGCTCCTTGGATTACCTTATAAGTCAAACTAATTCAAATAAAAACTCTATTCATATAACTACCAAATTTTTAATACAAATGTTTAAATTAGCATATGATATGGAAAAATGGTTTTCAAACCTAGACATAAACCAGAATTAATTTGGCATCACTTGAAAGTACAAACTTTCTGAATCCTTCAAAAACTGAATTACAATCTTTGAAGAGTGGAGTTTTAAAACATGTATACAAATAGCTTTCTGGCTGGTTTCCTTCACAAAGTACAACACTATGAAGATATTTTCTGATTCTCCATAAGTTCTTTATTTACCTCATTTAGAGACCATTTATCATTTAGATACCTCTAATATACTCCAAAATTTTTTTAAGGGTAAACAATGCCATGCTTTATTATTGCTGTTATATTTCCTCAAGAATGTTATCCCTTTTAGAGCATAAATATAAATTGGTAGGAATTACAAAGAGTTATTCTATCCCATACCTGAAAAGAAGTAATAGACATGAATATTATACTCCCATAGACTTTCATATAGGCTTTGCAGATTGAAGTGATTGTGTATGTGCGTGTGCAGGCATGTGTGAGTGTCCTCCAGATTTGTCTTTCCATTCATATATATAACTTTGGAAAATCATTGGTGGTTAGATTAAAACCTCACTTTACTATTTTCAATATATTTTTTCTATAATAATGGGAAATGAGCATCTATTTGTAATATAAAGATGAAATAATAGTACTGTTATATTTTTTTCTTACATCAATTCAATTTTGGCATGTTTAAAAGCAAGTAGATGCATTAAACTTTCAAAACACCTGCCTATTACTCTCAAATTAACTAAAATTCTTTAAATGAAAAGATAAAATATATTTGTGTAACTTAAAATTAAAATGATGACATGATTTATTTTGTGCCATAATAGTGTTGATAAGGTGCACCTGGTTTGAAAAATTCATGCTTAACTAGTACAAGTCACATCAGGAATATAAGGCTTTGTGAATGTCAGATGTTCTCATGTCTAGATTATCATGGATCAGATTTTCCTACAAACAGCACTGCAAGATTGATGAGGCAAAACTAAATAGCTGAAGTGTGCAGATGTTAAAATAGTCGAGCAAGACACAAGGATTCATCTTATTAGCATAAAAAAAGACTACAACCTTCTGATAACTTTCCGAATAAAACTTAAAATGTATTTTTTATTGACCTATTGGGTCAATCAAAACATGTGATAATGTTAATTTATTTGTTATTAAAATCAAAAGGCAAAATGTTATTTAGTTTTATTTCTTGTGGGATTTCCTCATTTTGGAGTTAGGGAATATTGAAGGGAGTTCTGAATTCTTGTGAATATGTTGAAAAGTCAGTGGCTGAGAAAAGTGTCTTAAAGTTCTTAAAAGGGAAAATATTTTCTTTTTTACCTCAGTCGTATTTCATTGTTCTGTTCCATATCAAGGGCATAGAAGATGCTTCTTGTGCTTAGGGTTCTCCAAAGAAGCATAACCAATGGAATATACACAGATATGTAGAAAGAGGCTTTTATGAAAGGTAAGCTCTTGTGATTATGCAGGCTGAGAAGTCTCACTTTTACAGTTATATATCATGCTCCTCTTGTCTACTCCATAACTTTAGTCCTGCAATGATCCTTCTAAATTTCCAGCATCGAGTACTTTATACCCTCTGTATCTTTCCTAATAGCATTCAGACATGCTGTATTTCCCACCAATAATAAAATCTTTCTTAAAATATATGCTTTTCATGCAATAGGAAATCCATGTGATTCACTGCATAGGTATCTTCCCATAAATTTTCTATACTCACTAATTTTACTTGTTGCCTTCCATGGCCGCTCACTCCAGTCTAGAAATCTTTTCATTTATACTACTTAGATATAAACAATAGTATTAGATACAAACTAATCTTGTCAAGTAAACCAAATAATATATTTTTATCAAACCTATACATCTTTGCTTAGGTATCTCCTTAATCAATTTCTTGGCAGAATTTGACACAACTGCTCACTTAATTCATCTTTAAATGTGTCCTTTGCTAGGCTCCCAAATACCACATTTTCTTTACTTATTCCTTTTTCACTTATTATTTATTCTAAGTATCCTTTGTTGGCTATTTCTTGTATCTCTCACTTTAAAATGTTCCAGTGCCTTATTACTTTTTCTGAGAACTTTTCTTATGATTTATTATAATTCTATCACATGAAAAGGGGTATATTATGACTCAGTGCATGTGATCTGGATCCAAACTGCCCTGACTGGGATTCAGCCTTAATTATTTACTAGCAAATGGTCCTGGACAAAATAGCTAATCTGAATGTCATTTTTGCCATTCAGATTAACTGAATCTAATTTTTCTTCCTGCTAAAATAAAGACAGCAATAATATCTTCCTTTTAGGCTTGATTTTTGAAGTTAATAACATTGTTTAGAATAGCACTTGACACCTTGTTATAGTCCAGAACATGTTATTTATTAAGAGGAAAGTTTTAAAGCCATAATTCTATTCACCATCAAGATGTTGATTAAGCATATTTATAACTCTAGTATGACCCTCATTCTTGACTTCCAATCATGCATTACTAACTG
Organism: Spilogale gracilis; assembly: GCA_004023965.1. Classification (NCBI taxonomy): domain Eukaryota; kingdom Metazoa; phylum Chordata; class Mammalia; order Carnivora; family Mephitidae; genus Spilogale; species Spilogale gracilis. The sequence continues at coordinate 23,829 of PITA01021533.1, forward strand.
ATTTAGGAAATAGCTCAAATTACAATATTTAAAACAGAACCTTTTTTTAAACTCTAAGAATAGAAATTCTTCTCTTTTATTTCTCATTCATTAGGTGGCATGACTATTTACCTAGTTTATCCAGCAAAACAATTATTTACCACTGTAATAATGCTGGTATCTATTTCAGGAACCTAAGATGATGGAAATCTATCACAAAACAAAACCAAGCTCAACTTCCCTAAAAGTTCTTTTCTCCTACCTTCAAATTGTGCTCCTTCTTGTGCATGCAACATCATCTCATAAACCTTTCTCACTTATCTCACTGACTTATAGACTGATGCACATAAAAAAAAGACATAATTCTGCTGGCTCTTCTCTTCAAAAATGAAGATGTAAATGGAATGGAATGGAAGGAAAATGGGAAAAAATGACATTTATATCCAATTATCTCAGCAACCTTGAATAGTCAAAGCAGTTAAAACATAAATTGGAAATGTATATATTATTGATCATGTCACTCAAACCATCAGTTTGGTCTATGCCAAAGTTTTGCACAGAACTCTTGGCTGACATTCACATGCTTCAAAACTAAGCCTTTTCCTGATGAGGAAAAGACATTCACTTGGCACTCAGTGCCTACCCCCATCTGCTCTTGCCATTTCCAGCTGCTTCCCTTATGGTCCATGAATTGGAAGAGTCCTAAGTATCTAATTTACCTAAAAATGGGAGTGGTATCCATTTCTTAGGCATGTTGTTCATATTACATCAGGTGTTTAAATTCCTCACTAGAAACCTTTAGAATTTTGATCAATTCTCTCCTGATTATTGATTCTTCAAGGATGTTGAACTTAGATCTGATTCACATAGGGGAAATTCTATCATTCTGTGAAAACCTGAGGTCTCTTAGAGGTTATTCAGTTAGGCTTTGTTTCCTTTCAATATACATTGAACCAAAAATTCAACAACATCATTGAGTACCTACTATGAGAAAAGAAGACATTTATTAATCTAGAACACTTACCCAAATATTCATAGATTCACATTATAGAAAGATACTCAACAAATAATCACACACTATGGAGAGTGCTAATGGAACCACTATCCATGTGTCTATGTGTTTAATCAGATTGTTTTTCTAATAATGTCAGGGGAATTGGGGATTTTATGGTGGCAGGTTGGATGGGTAATTAATACAGGAGTGTAAAACACATGAGGAGAGATGTGATTTGTTTACAACTTTGGATAACTTTGAATTCCCAGAGTTTCACACTTGTCTTTTTAGGCATGAGGGATGGAGGACACCAGGAGAGAGGAGAGGGTAAAAGTGAAGAAGTGGAAAGAAGAGACCTTATTATTCTAAGATTCCACTTAGTTTTGCTGGGGTTGTCCCACACAACACATTTGTCAAGTAGCTCTTTTCTAGCTGTGGCCCTTTATTTCCCCCCTAAACTACTGAGTTATTTAGGGGAAATGGGATGAGAGATAAAAAGCAAACAAACAGTGTATAATAAAGCAACTGATTTCTGTGTATTCAATTTGTATCCTGCTTCATTACTGATTGCTATATAAGTTCTAGTAATTTGGGGGTGGAGTCTTTGGGTTTTCCATATAAAGTATCATGCTATCTGTGAAGAGAAAGCGTTTGACTTCTTTGTCAATTTGAATAGCTTTTATTTCTTTTTGTTGTCTGATTATTGTTGCTAGGACCTCTAGTTGCTTTCTTATACACTAACAATGAAACTATATAAAGGGAAATTAGAGAATCAATTCCATTAACTATAACACCAAGAACCATAAGATACCTTGGAATAAACCTAACCAGAGAGGTAAAGGACCATACTTGAGGGATTACAGAACACTCGTGAAAGAAATTGAAAACACAAAAAGATGGAAAAACAGTCCATGCTCATTGATCAGAAAAATAAACACTGTTAAAATGTCTATATTGCACAGAGCAATCAATACTTTCACTGTCATCCTGATCAAAATCCACCAGCATTTTTCAATGTGCTGGAACAGACAATCCTAAAATTTAGATGGAACCAGAAAAGACCCCAAATCTCTAAGGAAATGTTGAAAAAGGAAAATAAAGCTGGGGGAATCACATTGCCTGACTTAAAGCATTATTATAAAGCTGTGATCACCAAGACAGCATGGTACTGGCACAAGAACAGACACATAGAGCTATGGAACAGAGTAGAGAGTCCAGATATAGCCCCTCAACTCTTTGGTCAAATAATTTTGACAAAGTAGGGGAAAAAAGACAGTCTCTTCAATAAATGGTGCTGGGAAAATTGGCAGCTATGTATAGAAAAGAATGAAATTTGACCATTCTCTTACACTATATACAAAGATAAACTCGAAATGGATGAAAGACCTCACTGTGAGGCAGTGGTCTACCAAAATCCTAGAGGAGAACATAGGCAGTAACCTCTTTGACATCGGCCACAGCAACTGCTTCAAGATATGTCTCCAAAGGCAATGGAAATAAAAGTGAAAATGAACTTTTGGGACTTCATCAAAATTAAAAGCTTCTGCACAGCAAAGTAAACAGCCAACAAAACAAAACAAAAAATCAACCCACGGAATGGGAGAAGATATTCACAAATGACACTATAGACAAAGGGCTGATATCCAAGTTCTATAAAGAACTCCTCAAACTCAACACCCAAAAAAACCAGATAATCATGTCAAAAAAAAAAAAAATGGGCAGAAGATATAAACAGACACTTCTCCAAAGAAGATACAAATGGCAGACACATGAAAAAAATATTCATCATTAGCCATCTAGGAAATTCAAATCAAAGCCACACTGAGATACCACTTTACACCAGTTAGAATGGCAAAGATTAACAAGATAGGAAACAGCAAATGTTGGACAGGATGTGGAGAAAGGAGAATCCTCTTACACTGTTGGTGGGATTGCAAGTTGATGCAGCCATTTTGGAAAATAGTGTGGAGATTGCTCAAAAAATTAAAAATAGAGCTGCCCTATAACCCAGCAATTTTACTGTCAGGTATTTACCCCAAAGATACAACATAGTGAAAAGAAGGGCCATATGCATCCCAATGTTTATAGTAGCAATGTCCATAATAGCCAAACTGTGGAAAGACCAAGATGGCCTTCAATAGATAAATGGATAAAGAAGATGTGGTCCATATATAGAATGGAATATTATGCCTCTATCAGAAAGGATGAATACCCAACTTTTGCATCACCGTGAATGGGACTGGAGGAGATTATGCTGAGTGAAATAAGTCAAACAGAGAAAGTCAATTATCATACGTTTCACTTACTTGTGGAACATAAGGAATAACATGGAGAACATTAGGAGAAGGAAAGGAAAACTAAATTGGGGAAAATAGGAGGGGGTGATGAACCACAAGAGACTGTGGCTCTGAGAAACAAACTAAGGGTTTTAGATGGGAAGGGAGTGGGGAATGCTTGAGCATGGTGGTGGGTATTAAGGAGGGCATGCATTGCATAAAGAACTGGGTATGGTACATAAACAATGAATTTTGGATCACTGAAAAATAAAATTAAGTTAAGGGGGGAAAAAAGAAAACAAACTGCCCATATCTGGTAGTAAAGATTAATAACAAAACCAAGAATGAATGTCTACACTAATTACCTGAAAGAGCACAGTATAAGGATGGTATTGTGATAATGTGGTGTATTGAGAGTAGTTCTTATAAACACATAAATAGTGAAGGTGGTAACACTTAGAATTAGACTTTATTATGGGGCCCCACTTCTCTTACTGGTCTCACAAATGACTTGAGTCACACAATTAGAAATGTTCTTTCTCTTGTTAGCCTTTCCTAATATAATTTGTCTTCTGAGAGAAGATTACGTCAGTTCCAGAATATCTGAATGTTGACCAGAGCCAGGTTGGCAGATAAGCCCTAAGATGTTACGGGGAAAAGAAGCCAGATATGAAACACAGGTACTCCACCTGCAGTAAAGGAGAAGTAATGAAGAAACTTGTAACTTTACTAAGACAACTCTTGTAACTGAAAAATGGAACAAGAGCTATATTAAGACATTTTAAGATATCTATCACTGCACTATTACTTTGAAGGTAGAACCCTATAGAACATAAAAAATATTCACCCATTCATGATAAATAACCTCATCTTTAAATGTATCAGTTGTGATGAAATTGGTTTGCATAATAGTGCATTTTATTAAACATGTTTTTTTTTTAAGGACTTTATTTATTTATTTGAGAGAGAGAGAGAGAATGAATGAGAGATAACAAGCAGAAGGGACAGAGGAAGAGGGAGAAGCAGGCTCTCCACTGAGCAGAGACCCCGATGCAGGGCTCAGTCCCAGAACATCAGGATCATGACTCAAGAAGGAGGCAGCCACTCAACCAACTGAGCCACCCAGGCACCCGTAGTAAACATGTTTGTATAATAATTAGTCAAACATTCTGTTTATGTCAAATTTTTCCATAAGTACCCAAAAAGGACTTTATAGGGCTTAAGTGTTGCCTACAGTGCTTGATGTCTAAGTTAACTAGGAATGGGATAATGAATTTACTGAGAACTACTTGAGGAAGATGAATAAAATCTCATTTTATGAGAAAATCATAAGTCAAAATCTCATATGTTCAAATCATATAGGCTTTCAAATGATTTTACTTGACTCTCATTTATTATGAAATATTACTTTTTTAGATTACATATGATTATCCATAATGCATAATGTCTGAGTCTTCCTTCTCTTCTTTACCCACACAACACATAAAGATATTGACATTAGAACTGATCTAAGAATAAGGCAAGAACTACTACTAAGAGATGAGTATTATTCAGTAAGTTTAATTACCTTACAAATTATGTAATCATTACATTTCAAAATGTTTCTTTGCAGACTATTCATTCTCTTAAAATATAATCTTTTCTTATATTCTTGATATTGCTCTTTTTAACATTAAAAGGTGTTAATCATGCTTCAGAAATAAATTTAAAAAGTAGACTCCATGATGATTTGGGGTTAAGATAATAAAACGCAAATATTTCAGATGAACCACAAGGGTAACTCTTAGACCACAGTCACTCTGAAATTATAAGGTTACTGTACTGAGAGAAATGAGTTTAAATTTGCTTCATTTCATTTCCTACCATGTTTACCTTACCAAAAAAAAAAAAAAGAATTACATTTACACTCTTCCTATTTTTTAGTATCTTTTCATACATATAAAAAAAGACCATCAACAAACTATGTTATTTTAACATACATAATAAACAATACAATGTAGTTCATAAGTGGCATAAAACAGTACTCTATCATTCTCCATTGATATATACCATTACAGGGTATTCTGGTATAAAGAAAGACATTATCAGGCTCACTGACTATTGATTCATCTACTCCAAGGTTGAAAGACGTCACTTTATCTGCATACCTGTACCACATCTAAGTAAACTTCAGTACACTGAGTTGTATAGCTGATATAGATATGGCTAAGAACCATATGAACTGGCTAAGTGCTTCTGATGGAAAAATGTATTAATATAACAAATTTTTAAAGCAGTTGGTGTATATAGCACTCAGTTGTCGAATTCATATGTCTAAAGAAAATCAACCAAACATGAGAGAGAAGAAATCTGTATGGTTGACAATCAAGTAAATATCATTCACCTAAAAACGATAACTACTGGGTATTAAGGAGGGCATTGGATGTTATTTGCAAGCAATAAATCATGGAATGCTATATCAAAAGCAAATGATGTACTGTATGGTGTTTAACATATCATAATAAAAAATTAAAAATAAATTTTAAAAAGAAGTGTATAATTATTATGTAAAAAGTAGGTAACACAGAGTCTGACTTTACCAATCTAACCTTGCCTTACTTTCATGAAGTAATTTTACAGCTGCAACACAAGATTCACAAGTGAAAACTGCATATCTCTAACAGCCAAATATATTGAATTATGTGGGGATCATGTTAAAAGGCAGAATCTGATGCGGTATATCTAGAGTGAGGCCCAAGATTCTGCATTTCTACCAAGTTCTTAGGTGTTGCTGCTGCTGCTGCTCAACAGTTTGTGCAGCAAAGAGCTAAAGCATTACACCCATGTCCTTGGAACATCTGAAACTATATTAAAATTCACAAAGGGGTGCCTGGGTGGCTCCGTCGTTAAGCATCTGCCTTCAGCTCAGGTCATGATCCCAGAGTCCCTGGATCAAGCCCTGCATTGGGCTCCTGCTCTGTGGGAAGCCTGCTTCTCCCTCTCTCACCCCCCTGATTATGTTCCCTCTCCAGCTATGTTTCACTATCAAATAAATAAAATATTTAAAAAAAATAACAATGAATGTACAATATGAGTAAATATGGAAATATAAGCCTGAAAATTTTTTAAAAAATTTTTACAGTATCATTATAAAATTCTGTAGATGAATTTAAACATCTATGTGCTTTATATACAATGCTGGTGGGTTTTCTTTCCAAATGCTCTTAATATTCTCTACAATTTTCTAAATAGAGAATATTATCAAAGAACAAACACTCACGTTTGTGTATGTTACTTTTATGTGATTTGATTGCTGTGATAGATGCTGACAAGCTTCTTTTTTCTAATGAATAATCACAAAGGATTAATTTAATAAGAATAAGATGACATCTTTAAAGTATAATCATTTCCCTCGAGCAAAGCAAAGAAAAAATATCATGCTCCTCTGAAATATTGTAGCAGATTTAAACATAGGATATCTCACTAGTTTGGAATTTTAGTAATATAATAAAATGATAAATCTACTAAGACAATGCTATTACTGATAATCTTCTGAATAAAATCATCCCGCATGCCACAAAGGATGCCTGAGGATTATGAGTAATATACTAATGCATACATGTTCCTGTTTATAGTTTGATGTAGTTTGTATATATGATTTGTTAACCATTTCCATATTTTAAATTCAGTATAATCTGTTAATATTCTGATGAACTACTGTGTTGTACAATTTTTTTTTGTTACTAAAGTTTTTTTTTTTTTTTTTCCAGTGTTTCAAGATTCATTCCCCATTCCCCACACCCAGTGCTCCATGCTTTAGGTGTCCCCAGTATCCACCACCAGGCTCTCCCATCCCTCCACCCCCCTCTCTCCAAGTCCCACAGTTTGTTTCTGTGTCCAAAGTCTCTGTTGTTTCGTTTCCCTCCCTAGATTACCCTAGTTCCCATTTGCTTTCCTTCTGCCACTGTCCTCCAGTTTGCCCCTCATGCACCGCAAGTAAGTGAAACCATGCGATACTTGACTTTCTCTTCTTGTCTTATTTCACTCAGCATAATCTCTTCCAGTCCAGTCCATGTTGCTACAAAAATTGGATATTTGTCCTTTCTGATGGAGGCATAGTATTCCATTGTATATATGTACCACATCTTTATCCATTCATCTGTTGATGGGCACCTTGGCTCTTTCCACAGTTTGGCAATTGTGGCAATTGCTGCGAAGAACATTGGGGTGCATACAGCCCTTCTTTTCACTACATCCATATCTTTGGGGTAAATGCCCAGTAGTGCAATTGCAGGGTCATAGGGTAGTTCTATCTTTAATTTTTTTAAGGAATCTCCACACTGTTTTTCAAAGCGGCTGCACCAGTTTACATTCTCACCAACAGTGTAAGAGGGTTCCCCTTTCTCCGCAGCCTCTCCAACACTTGTTGTTTTCTATCTTCTTAATTTTGGCCATTCTGACTGGTGTAAGGTGGTATCTTAGAGTGGTTTTGATATGAATTTCCCTGATAGCTAGTGACGCTGAACATTTTTTCATGTATCTGTTGGCCATTTGTATATCTTCTACGGAGAAGTGCCTCTTCATGTCTCTTGCCCATTTTTTGATGTGTTCATCGTCTTTTTGGGTGTTGAGTTTGAGTAGTTCTTTATAGATCTTGGATATCAGCCCTTTGTCTGTAGTGTCATTTGCAAATATCTTCTCCCATTCTGTGGGTTGCCTCTTTGTTTTGTTGATTGTTTCCTTTGCTGTACAGAAGCTTTTTTATTTTGATGAAGTCCCAGAAGTTCATTTTCGCTTTTGTCTCCTTTGCCTTTGGAGACGTGTCTTGAAAGAAGTTGCTGTGGCCGATGTCAAAGAGGTTACTGCCTATTTTCCTTTCCAGGACTTTGATGGATTACTGCCTCACCCTGAGGTCTTTCATCCATTTCGAGTTTTCCTTTGTGTGTGGTGTAAGCGATGGTCTAGTTTCATTCTTCTATATGTAGCTGCCCAATTTTCCCAGCACCATTTATTGAAGAGACTGTCCTTTTTCCACTGGATATTTTTTCCCGCTTTGCCAAAGATGATTTGACCATAGATTTGTCGGTCCATATGTGGTCTCTCCACTCTGTTCCATTGGTCTCTTTCTCTGTTTTTATGCCAGTACCATGCTGTCTTGGTAATCACGGCTTTGTAATAAAGCCTGAGTCAGGTAATGAGATGCCCCCAGCTTTGCTTTTCTTCTTCAGCAATTCCTTAGCAATTCAGGGTCTTTTTTGGTTAGATATAAATTTTAGGATTGTTTGTTCTAACGTTTTGAAGAATGTTGGTGGAATTTTGATCGGAATGGTATTGAAAGTGTAGATTGCTCTGGGCAGTATAGACATTTTGACAATGTTTATTCTTCCGATCCATGAGCATGGAATGCTCTTCCATCTTTTTGTGTCTTCTTCAATTTCTTTCATGAGTGTTCTGTAGTTCCT
>PITA01021534.1:0-32476 GCA_004023965.1 Spilogale gracilis
TTATTTATTTGACAGACAGAAACACAGCTAGAGAGGGAACACAAGCTGGGAGAGTGAAAGATGGAGAAGCAGGCTTCCCGCTGAGCAGGGAGGCCCAATGTGGGACTCGATCCCGGGTCTCTGGGATCATGACCTGAGCTGAAGGCAGTCGCTTAACCACCCAGGTGCCCCTCACTTAGTCTTTATCTTACCAGAATCATCTGAGGGATTTAAATAAAATAAGGATTCCTAGACCTGTCCTGAGCAATTTATTTAGGAGATCAGAGGTGGGGCCCAATTCGTGAACTTTTTGAATGCCATGTTTCATTGATTATAAGATGTACAGTTTTCCCACGTTTGAACATCTCTGAAATTGGAACCATGTTACAGTCAATCATGAGTCATCAGTTAATTGACAGTTCTTTTTTTATCTTTCTTAGTGGCACAAAAAATAATGGTACTGTTTAGATTAAATGAAATATGGTATTGTAAAAGGATTGCCACCTTTCCTTTTTGTGGGTGGTGGGGGGGATGCTTCTCACTACTGTCTTTCAAAGTGGTAAAATTCACTGAGGGTATTTATTGTTTGCTTGTGGGAATGGCTGTGTGTAGTAATGTCCTTGCAAGGAAAGCAAATGATGGCAGTGAGATATTACCATTAGGTTTACAAGCAATAGTAACTCAGTTACTTGCTAGGTAACGCAGTAGTAACTCAGCTCGGAAGTTGCTGGCAAAAGAAGTACCAGTGGTTCTCAGCCTTATTTTGTGGAAGTCTGGCCTTTTGCTAGACAAAGGCATGGATACCCAGCCATATTAAGTTTTGTGTACTGTGCTGACGTAGACTTTGGGGGCTTTGTAGGGACCACTGATGAAAGCTTATGTGGTTGCATCTTGTGTCCCACAAAAACTGGTTCTGGAAGTGGGCATATTACATTCTGTACTTCATCCTGCTATTCCCTGACCTCCTACGTACATTTTTAAAGACTTGCATATGTTAAGGTTCACTTAATTGTGTCATATGAGTTTTGACAGATGCATAGTCTCATGTATCCACTATCATATCATATAGAATAAATTTACCACTTCCCAAACCCCCTGATTTATTTGAAGTAAATTTGCTTTTAAAAATGTATTTATTATGGAAAAGTTCAAACATTCAAAAAAAAAAGTAATGTATTGAACCTGTGTGTACCCATCATCCAGCTTCAACAGTTATCAACTAATGGCCAATCTCTTTTTGGTCTGTATCTCTCCATTTCCAGTCTACTCCTTTGCCCTCACTGCCCTGATTTTCCTGATTCCCCACTTGGATTATTTGAAGCAAACTCAGATGCATAATTGTATAAAATCTTTTTTTAGTATTTATCTCTAAAAGATAGGGACTTAAAAATTTATAATAATCATTATCACACCTAAGAAATTAACAGTTCATAAATACGAAGTATCTGTGCTGTTCAGATCTTTCTGATTAATAGATAAATGTTTGTATGGAGACTCTTGCCTGCCCCCTCTTTCCTCTTTTATCCCCCTTCACCTCCCATTTGTTTGGTTCCTCTGGTGCCAAGCTCTTTCTCACCCTAGGTTCTGCATTTGATGGTTGCTTTGCCTCACATACTTTCTCCTGATCTTTAAAGGCCTAGAGCCTTACAAATCTCAACTTGAAATGTCACCACCTCAGAGAGCTTTGCCTTCCTAAGGTCGACCCCCCAGTTCTCTTCTGTTCTTATCATCCTGCTTTATTTTAGGCATGTGATACTTTTGTTGTTTCTGTCTCCCCCTATATGAAAGTTAGTTCTGTTTGAGTGAAGACCTTTTATGTTGTTCCACTGTATATCCCCAGCACTTAAAACAATACCTGGCATGTAGTAGATAGTCAGTAAAAGTTCAATGAATGAAAAATCATATATCTTTTAGGGAAGATTCACTGTCTTATTATGCCTTATGACGGGTCTTTGTTCTCTTTATAATTTCTCATTGCCTGCTGAATTATTATCCAAGAAGGGAGTTGGGCTGGACTTACTTGTCTTTATGAATGGGAGTTTAAATAGTTTTTAATACCTTATTTTCTTTGAGGTTGCCTAATTTTCCCATCTCCCTTCCCTTTACCCCTCTCTCTGGGTAACGTGTCTCCCATCTTGGCTTCCATAGCTCTACACCACTCTTTATAAACAAATCAATATCACTATACCCATCACGTTCTGTTCCCATATACTGCACTAAGGCCACCCCAAGGCTTGACTAGCAACTCCCAGCAGACTTGGTCTGCAGGGCAGTTGAAGGATGGAAAGTATTCAAGAGAGATTCTGGCAAAAGCCTTTTCCAATTATTAAAAGCTAGGAAGTGCAATTTCTCGTCTTTTCTTCTGAAATGCTTAAGCCACTCTTAATTCTATCCAGTGCATTTTTTCATCATACACATTTTAGTTTTCATCTCTAGAAAACTGATTTGTGTCTTTTTATATCTTTCATGTCTCTACTTAACTTTTGACCATGTGAAGTACAGTTACCATAGTTGTTTAAATGTTCTTGTCTACTAATTCTAACATCTGTGCCAGTTCTGGATTGGTTTCAATTAATTTAGCTATCATCTATCTATCTATCTATATATATATATTTTTTTTTCTTTTTTGGAGAGGGGCATACCTGGTAGTTTTTGAGCGATGGATAAGCATTGTGAATATTACTCTGGTAGGTGCTAAATATTTTTATATTCCTATAAATATTCTTGGGTTTTGTTCTGGGACTCAGTTAAGTTACTAGGCAGCAGTTTGAGCCTTTTGATCTTGCTTTTTGAACATGTTAGATAGGACTGGAGCAATGCTCAGTATAGGGCTAATTATTCCCCACTACTGAGTTAAGACCCCTTGTGTACTTTCTCTGGTGACCTGTGTGAATTGTGAGGTTTTTCAGTCTCGCTGATGGGAAAAGGTGATATTCCAGATCCTGTATAAGTAGGATTGTACATTTTATTCTTTCTCTATCCTTGTGCAGCTTCCTTATCCATCCTCTGATCCGTACTTAGCTGAAGACTTGAGGACAACCGTCTGCAGATCTTGGAAGTGTTCTCTGCTGCTTTCTCCTCTGTGGTACTTCATCCTGCATTCTCTAGCTGTCTTTGTCTTTCTGAACTCTCATATTTTCTATGGTTCTTGGCTATTTTAGACAAGGGAGTTAGTCTGGTCCTATTCTGTCTTGTCTAGAAGTGGAAATAGTCAAGAATTATCTCTGTGATTGTTGCATCTTTGCTAACAAATTATTTGTCAAAAGAGAATTTAGTCCAATGTAAAGAAAAAATTTATGGTTTGTGTATGTGTGCATGCACATGTGCACAAATGTGGGAATATAATAGGAAACGTGGTATGGGATAGTACTGAATTCTGCATTTTGGAGTTTTAATTTTGTCTTACGACATATATATGTTTAATTGATATGAGTGTTGGTTTCTTCTTATGTAAGATGAGATGCTTTTCAACTACAATAGGATGTCTGTTACCACAGTTGGTATAATGTATGTGAAAATGCTGTGTAATCCTCAGAACAGTTTATCTTAGTTATTGCTGAGAGAATTGCATGGTTTTGGATGAAAACTAAAATCATAGAATGTTTGAAAGAGAGGTCACTTAGACATTAACCTGACTGATTATCTTTATTAGCAACACTTAAAACTCATATTCCAAGCAATTATTTACTGAATGTGAATTTACTAGGCCTATTTTAGGGGCTTAATATATTTTAATAGATAATATTTTAATAAAACATAAATATCCCTGCCCTCATTGTACTGACTTCTAGCAGAGATCTAAGTGACTTGCCTGAGAAGAGGATTTATGTAGCTTTGGGACTAGACTTGAAGTTAGCACCTTGCAGTGCAAGTTGCTGGCAGGGAGAAGTGATGTTTGTAAGTTCTCCATTGTGCTTTGAGCCCATGGACTCTGAGTTATTAATAGGAGTTATTAATAACTCCTAATAGGAGCTTGCTATGAAGTAAGTTGAGTGATAGTCACGTCAAATGGTAACTTATTCCATCTCTATTACAGAGCTGTACCTGCAATGCATGTTTGAGTTGGTCAGATCATTTTCTTTCTCAAATAGGATACGAACCAATGACAAATTTTTTCTATAGTATCTTTTGACCAGATACTGGAACAGTGTAGCACTTTGGCAGGGGCTCCTTCATATGTTATGCTGTAGTGCTAGAGATTATGAGATTTTGTCACTTGTTTTTCTTGGATAGAATTTGGGAAGCACTTTTGTCATCTCTGCAGTTGTGGCACAAATCATGTCTTTGGGCATTCTTTTATGGACTTTTTTTTTTAGATGACAAATACTGTTGATTATACCCAAAATCTTTTGGTCTTTTATTTTAGTGTCTAGCTCTGTTGCTAATTTCTTATCTATCTCCTGTAGTATTTTCAGATGGGGAAGATGGTAGTCATCATTGGAGTCACCCATTTGAAATCAAAAGTGACCTTATTCTACCTTTGATTCCACACAGGTGATATCATCACAGGTACTAGAGAGATAAACCTGAGCACAGTATTTATGATGGATAGCTTTGGGCTTTCATTTTCAGGGATCTTGGAAATACATTGAAAGCTACTTTCCGAAATGTAATCCCTAGAGGAGAGGGGAGGCGAGGTGCTTAGTAAATGCATCTTTGCACCCTGTAGCCTCCTGATCTGTTAAATCAGTGTCAGAAAATAGCCACTTCAGTGGATTGTTTTTGAGTAAACTGTTGATTTTGACCGCATTATCATGTTTCCTTCCTGAAGTGGCAAAGTAAGGAAAGGTACCTGTGATTGCAGATGCCTGGCTTTTCTCTTCCTTGAAGTTGACTCCTTAGCGATAATTCTCAGGGACTAAGAGGGAGGGTGGGCCTGGTTGTCTTTCCTTCGAGGAGACCACTTTTAGGCCGGAAATGAGGAGGCAGTCTGGAGGAAGGGAGTGGAGGGAATGGGCATATTTACTATTGGATTCTACCGTTTTTCTGTTCAAAGCTCACTTTTATTTTTATACTCTCTGTACATGTATATGCTGTCAATTGAGTTCTGTAGAGATGCTTAAGGTTATAGGAGAAAGATTGGAGGAAAATGATGAATTGGTAGAGGATTACATGAAAAATCTTACTTAATCTATAAGATTATGGTTTAAACAGAGATTGAGGATTCATGTCCTCTTTCTTTTTTAATTATGAGGAAAGGATACCCTTTTCCTGTAGTCTAAATTTGTAAATTCCTTGTCTTATGATGTAGTTGAATATCAGGTCTCAACCATTTTCCTAGTTATAATTTTACTATAGGTAGATTTATTAGATTTTGATGGACAAATTATTTTATTGGGTCTATTTTGGCTTATTGGTTTCCATAAACCAGGAATATTTGAAACAAGATCATCTTATTTTCTTTTAGCATTGATTAAAATACAGAGTATTTAGTGGTTTTATACAAAGTAAGTGATGTTGGCTTTTTGTCCTCTGGTTCATGTTCTACACTATATTCAGAACTTAGATTAACTTGACTAAATAAATTTTTTACTTGAGTTTTGACTAGCGTTTAGAAACTGGATGATATCATAGAATATAATAGAGGTTTGGCTGACATTTGGAAATCATAGATGATATCATAGAATAATAGAATTTTGTGGCTGGTGAGGGACATTAACATCATCTGGTTTAACTCTCTTGTTTTATAGTTGAGAAAATTGATGCCTAGAGAAAGTGGCTAAATAATTGATTGCCAAAGTTCACTCACTTATTTGTAAAATCTCTGCTTTAGTGTGTTTTCCTCACTTAACTGATTCCTGATGTTTTCTTTAAAATATCATTTCCCTTAAAATTCATCTTTGATGTAGTTGATTTTTATCAATAGTGTGCCATTCATGCATCTAACATTTGAATAGCTACAAATATTCTACAACCCCAGCCCCGCTTGTGAGGTGTACAGGGTAATAGGGAAGACAGATACAGCTCCATGGAATGTATTTTGTTAAGTGCTGTTAAAAGGTAGCTCTTAAAAAAAAAAAAAAAAAAAAAAGGTAGCTCTTTTTATAAAGGGAGACGGTTTCCTCATTGGTACTCTTTAGCTGTTGTTGTGGCTTTGAGAAACCAGTTGTTATCTTTTAAAATCATTTGGAGATTTTTCTAAACTTTTGAATTATTTGAACTTGAACTAGACAGGCCAGATCATGTAGGACACAGGGGTTGAATTAAAAGTTTGGACTTAAGCACGCCTGGGTGGCTCAGTAGGTTAAAGCCTCTGCCTTCGGTTCAGGTCATGATCTCAGGGTCCTGGGATCGAGGCCTGCATCAGGCTCTCGGCTCAGCGGGGAGCCTGCTTCCTCCTCTTTCTCTGCCTGCTTGTGATCTCTCTCTTTATCAAATAAATAAATAAAATCTAAAAAAAAAAAAATTTGGACTGAAGGGACGCCTGCGTGGCTCAGTCAAACACCTGCTTTCTGCTCAGGACCTGATTCCAGGATCCTGGGATTGAGTGCCACATCACGCTGCTTGCTCAGCAGGGAGCCTGCCTCTCCCTCTGCCTGCCGCTCCTCCTGCTTGTGCTCTCTCTCTGACAAATACATAAAATCCTTAAAAATAATAATAAGGTTTGGACTTGAGATTGTATAGGGAAAAATGAAATTTTCTTGATGGGAGTTGAAAATTTTGGGGAACAACTTTGGTTTCTCGGCTTGGAATTTGGGTTTAAAAAAGAATTATGAACAAATGCCATAATTTCTAATAAGAACAACATTCCTACTTTGCTGGAATTGGCAGTGAAAAATTTAAGTCTGATTATTGTAATCGAACAACTGAAATGTTTTTCGTTCTTTGTTAGGACAGAGAAATGACACTTATTCAAAGACCCAAATGCTACTAATTCAGTCTGTGGCTATCCACTCCTGCTCCTGTCCACCTTCCCGGCCTGCTTGTTATTCCCCTGAAAAATACTGCTTTATTGCATTCCCTGTCAAGTTAGAGTTTCCTGTATTATTGTCATTCAGATAGTGAGCATGGATATTCCAAGAATTTTCTTCTTTTCACCCCCATTGTTAGTGTTGCATGTGAAAATTCTTTGAGCTTCTCTTTCCAGTGCTTAGTGCTTGGCCAGATTTTACCTTTTGGTATACCTGGGTATTTTAAAGGAAAATTAGAGGAAGGTGTTTTAGTAACTAATAATTTATCATTACTAATCTTAATATTACTGTATCAAAGATATTATCTTTGCTGATGTGGTTTTTGTTGAATTTCATTGCTTGAAGGCTTTCTCTCTAGCTCTTCCTGGCTTTCATGGATTACTTTAGGCAGTAACTGGATTTTTTGTTCAGTGAATTGCTACAGACATATGTGTATTTCTTTAAACATGTTTTTGAAAACCCATTTTTTTTCACAGTTTAACTTTCATAGGAAATTTAAGGAAAAAAGAATGAAAGCATACAATAAAAAATAATCCATATCCACCATTTATAATCAACCACTATTAATATTTTCTGAGAAATGGAGTGCACACAGCATTCATACACATCTAACTTTAGTTCAGTGAACATTTATTGAACACTTATTGTATGGACGATGTGTTCTAGGTGCCAGATTGTTAAAAATGTACTGTATATGGTTTGTATCTTTCCTGCTTTTATTTTATGTTGCAGTCTAAGCAAGACCGAATTTATTAAAATGTATTTGTAACAGTCCTGTTCATGACTTTGTGGTGTTTTTTAGGCACTGAAACCTGTTCCCAAGGGGAAGCTCTCAATATATCACATAGATGAACAAGGAGAGATTTGATTGAAGGGGTGTAATGGCTTGGGGTACCACCTCTTTCTTTCTCCAAAGAAAGAGAAACCCTTGAAAACTCTTTCCAATTAGAAGTACAGTATTATAGGGGCGCCTGGGTGGCTCAGTTGGTTAAGCGACTGCCTTCAGCTCAGGTCATGATCCGGGAGACCCGGGATCGAGTCCCGCATCGGGCTCCCTGCTCGGCAGGAAGCCTGCTTCTCCCTCTCTCACTCCCTCTGCTTGTGTTCCCTCTCTGGCTGTGTTTCTCTCTGTCAAAATAAATAAAATCTTAAAAAAAAAAAAAGTACAGTATTATAGTTTATTGATTGCTGCTCTATTGCTGGTCATTTAGTTTCGATTCTTCAATTTTAAATATTTTGATTAATATCTTTATACATAAAAATTTGTATCTGTATTTGGTTTCTTTAGGGTGAATTCTTAGAAGTGGAGTGACTGGGTCAAAGAATATAAATATTTGTAAAACTTTAATATATATTCACAAATTGCTTGCTATACCCTAACATTCAGTATTATAGTTAAAGAATATAAACGTTTCTGTTACAACATCAAATGCATTCCTAAAAAAAAAACCCTTCAAGATTGCCTGTTCACTAAAAATAATAGGACTTATGGGAAAAATAAGGTTAAAGGCAGACCACTCAAGACCTTTGCAATTTTCAAACCAAATACTAACAAAAGCATAATTGGTACCTTATGAGATAACTTGGACAGCCCAGTCAGACCATTTTGCACCGCTGAGGCTGCCTCAGAGGAGAGTTAAAAGATATTAAAATGTAATGGGATGGAAATTGCTGGCCTGCAGGGTCTTGAGATATAGTGCAGATATAAGTAGATTTCTAAGCCAGGGAGCTGCCGAAGAGGTGGGCACAAGAGGAAATACAGCTTGCTGTGTTCCACGAGCTGTGTAGGCTGGCTGTGCTCCTCTGGGCAGGAAGCCCTGGGTGCAGGTGTTCATTTTTAGTTTTCTTAAAATAAGGCAGAGAGGGCTCCTGCCTGGCAGTAGCTGAACCTGTTTGAGGGTCTTTTTGTTTTCCACAGAAAGTTAAAATTTTTACCTCCTAACTTAGTTCCCCTTGCCTAGGAATCAGATGTGAACCATCATAATTTTTGTCTTATACTAGCATTGTTATTTTATTTACTAACCACTTATAAGCTAATTGGCATTATAGGAACTTATCTTACGAAAAAACAGACTTTCTGCTAATTCGATAGGCAAAAATTTGAATCTCATTTTAATGGTTTCTTTAAAAAAGTTAAAAACCTTTTGAACTAGGAATAACTACCTTGGCTAGTAAAGAATGTTTATTTCAAAACAAATGTTTTCAAAATCTGTAATTGGAAAACATCAGCTCTGTAAAACGATCACATTAGAATTTAAATACGTTAATCTAAAGTAGTAAATTTCAGATTTCCCACTTATTTTGGTGACCATTAAGTGTTTATAGATACGGATCACAGGACTCCAATCTGTCAGCAGCTTATGGATATTAATTTATTTGTTGAGGGGAGAGGATATGGTTTTGTAGTGACCTCATTTGTGGGAATGGCTTCATCTAGGATTATGTAACATCCAGTTATAGCAACAGAAAAGACAGAGGGTAAGGAAGTTAAGTCAGTTCAAGACTGGCTGTTATTTAGAGTTGGGTATGCATGTCTTACATAGACTGGTGAGAGAAAGTTGAGGGTACTAGTAAGAAAGTAATTGAAGGGGCGCCTGGGTGGCTCAGTTGGTTAAACGACTGCTTTCAGCTTAGGTCATGATCCTGGAGACCCTGGATCAAGCCCCGCATCGGGCTTCCTGCTCGGCGGGAAGCCTGCTTCTCCCTCTCTCAGTCCCTCTGCTTATGTTCCCTCTCTAGCTGTGTTTCTCTCTGTCAAATGAATGGATAAAATCCTTAAAAAAAAAAAAAAGTAATTGAAATAATTGGGGTTGAGGCCAGTAAGAAGAAAATGAGGAAGCGATTGGTATAATAAAATGGGAGAAAGAAGAGGATTTTGGATACTAGCGATCTCATGAGCCTGGAAAATAGCTGTTATAACAATAAAGGAAAGGAGCTGAAGAGCTGCTAGTTACTGAGGTATTAAAGTTCAAGATTTTGGAGGTAGAGCATTTTACATATTGCTACTGTCCATAGAAATGGGTTGTTTTGGTATAGGTCAAGTTTGTTGGGAGTTGAGGAACAAAAGGAACATTGAGGGACAGGTTGAAGAGTACATTGGTCTCAAGGACAGTGGGAACCTGCCGTAACAAGTCAGAGAATAAGAATGTATAGAAATTTTATAAACTGGTTCCAGAGTCCTTAATGAATGAGGTAGCTAAAATACTGGGAAGACTGGAAGGTGGCCTAGTTTGATGGTATATATCTGAAAGGAAACAGGACTTTTGATAAGGGTGATTAAGCAAACGTCTAAGTGGTTATAGAGATTCAGGGCAGTGCTCACTGAGGGTGGGAGAATGGGTCCTTCAAAGCTCTACAGGGTCAGATATGCTTCAAGGGGAGGAAGTTAGTGAAAGTTCACGGTGGTTTTAGGGGATGATGGTATAGAAAAGAGTCATTGAAGGGGGTGGTTCATGAATGGATAAATAGGGTAATAAGCATGCCAGCACAGGTTGAGGTCCAAGTAGGTTTTAGAAACTTGAGAAAGTTAGCAGACTCCAGTCTTTGTTCAGCCTTTTATTGGAGTGTTGTGGAGAAATTGTTCTGGCGTCTTCAAAGAGAATGTTTTCTAGTTAGGAACCTTGGTTCCTGTCTAGAGTTTGAATTGGTAGAGCTAGAGAGACCTTGAGCAATTTGGGGAGAACAGATTCCCCCTAGGATGTTGGAAAGGGAGTTGGCTATATGCCTTAGTCTCATCTTATGAGAGGTAAGAACTCAGATAATTTTTAGTAGGACTTAAAATACAAATTATTAAAAGACTGCATGCATGGCTTGAGGATGTGTTTGCTTTTTTGTTTTTTATTTCTTTTCTGCTTTTATAGCTCTTTTCATCTGGCTTTATAGTGAGTTGAATTTATAGAACCCATAGATATTTTTGATACTTTGAACCATGTCTGGAAAACTTAATTTATACATTATTATTGTTATTATTATTATTACTACTACCAGTAGTAGCATTATAACTGACATTTATTAGAAGCATAGTTCTTTATTTCCCTGTGAAAGATGTATTAAGTTTAAATTCAGAAGTTGTTGATCACTTTTTTTTCTAAAACTTTTTACTTTGGTGCTAGTGACATACTATGGTATGCATGTTTTCTGAGATGAGAAAAGAGAGGTAAAATCTATTTTTTCTTCCTTTTTTGAAAATTTTGGATTAACTTTACATATAATGAAATGCACAAATTTTAAGTAACAGTTGATTGAATTTTGAGAAATGCATGCACCTAGGTAAACACTACCCCAATAAGATATAGAACATTTTTATTATCTGAAAGTTCCCTGGTGCCCCTTTGCAATCAGTTCACCAATCTCTCTCTTACGCCCTTTCCCAGGCAACCATACTGATCTGATTTCCATCACCATAAATTAGTTCTGCCTGCTTTAGAATTTTATATAAATGAAATTATATAGTATATAGTCTTTCATATATAGCTTGTTTTGCTCATGTAGTCTGTGAGAGTCATTCCTTTTGTTACAAAGTCTCAACAGTTTATTTTCATTGCCAAATAATATTCTATCATGTGAGTATACCGCAGTTGGTTCATTCATCTAGTGATTGACATTTGTATTATTTCCAGCTTTGGCTCTTCTCAATAAAAGTACTATCAACATTCACATAATAAAATTTTTTGTGAACATATGTTTTCATTCTTTTGGACAATGACCTAGTAGTGGAACTACGGGTTCATGGGGTGTGTGTATATTAACTTTATACAAAACTGCCAGTTTGGGGCTCCTGGGTGGCTCAGTCGGTTAAGCGTCTGCCTTCAGCTCAGGTCATGATCCCAGGGTCCTGGGATCAAGCCCTGCATTGGGCTCCCTGCTCTGCTGGAAGCCTGCTTGCTTCACCCTCTCCCACTCCTCCTGCTTGTGTTCCCTCCCTTGCTTTGTCTCTCTCAAAAAAATAAAATCTTCAAAAAAAAAAAAAAAAACCTGCCAGTTTTACAAAATAATTTAACATTTTCCTAATCCCATGAATATGTGAGAGAGAGAATTGCTCCAGCATGCTTGCCAGTTTTACAAGTTCTCATAAGTGGAAATGATCTGTCATTATTGTTTTAATTTGTATTTCTCTGATGACTAACATGTCTGACATCTTTTCATATGATTATTTTCCATTTTCATATATTTCATATGAGATGTATGTTCACATCTTTTGCCCAATTTATTTAATTTTATTATCTCTTTATTTTTGTTTTGTAGGAGATCTTTATATATTCTATAAACAAGTCCTTTTTTAAAGAAAGTCGTGCTGTGATTATTTTCTCTTAGTTTTTTACTTAAACTTCATTTTCTTTTTTTTTTTTTTTTTAGATTTTTTTTTTTTTTTTTTTTTTAAATTTTTTTTTTCCAGTGTTTCAAGATTCATTCCCCATTCCCCACACCCAGTGCTCCCCGCTTTAGGTGTCCCCAGTACCCACCACCAGGCTCTCCCATCCCTCCACCCCCCTCCCTCCAAGTCCCTCAGTTTGTTTCTGTGTTCAAAATCTCTGAGCCCGATGTGGGACTCGATCCTGGGGATCCCAGGATCATGACCTGAGCCGAAGGCAGTCGCTTAACCAACTGAGCCACCCAGGCGCTCCGATTACTGTAATTCTTAATCATGTTGTGAAATCAGGTCATGTGAGTCTTCTAAAACTGTTTTTTCTTTTTCAAGGTTGTTTTTGGCATTTCATTTTAGAATTAGTTTTTTCAGGGTACCTAGGTGGCTCAGTGGGTTAAAGCCTCTGCCTTTGGCTCGGGTCATGATCTCAATCGGGTCCTGGGATCGAGGCCTGCATTGGGCTCTCTGCTCAGCAGGGAACCTGCTTCCTCCACTCTCCCCCTGTCTCTCTGCCTACTTGTGATCTCTCTGTCAAATAAATAAATAAAATCTTAAAAAAAAAGAATTAGTTTTTTCAAAAAGCTCTGTTGGGATTTTGAGTAGGATTACTTTAAATCTGTAGATCAACATGAGAAACTTGACATCTTAACTGTTGAGGCTTACCTACAAGGATGATTATCTCTCTACTTATTTAGGCCATCTTTAATTTTTCTTTGCCGTGCTTGGTAGTTCTTAGTGTAGAGATCTTACATAGCTTTAGATTTATTTCTAGGTTCTGGTGTTTTTTGTTACAGTATTGATTTTAAATTATATTTTCCAGTTGCTAATATATAGAAATACAATTCATTTTTTTAATATTGGCCTTGTATTCTGAGACTTTGCTAAATTCACAAATTGGTTTTAGTAGTATTTAAGTAGACTTTATAGTATTTTTTTTTTACACATAATTCTATCACCTGTGAGTTTTATTAGTTCATCCACTCCAGCTTTGATGCTTTTGTCTTGTTATTATACATTGGTTAGCACCTCCAGTACAAGGTTGAATAAAGGTGGTAGAAGTAGACATCCTTGCCTTCTTTCTGATCTTAGAAATAAGAATTTAATAGTTCATCATTGAGTATGATGTTAGCTGGAGGGTTTTTTATGTATGCTCCTTATCAGATTGAGAAATTTTATGTCTGTTCCTAGTTTGTGGGCAGTTTTTGTCATTAATTTTATGAGTGCTTTTTCTGCATCTACTGAGATGATCTCAGTTTTTATCTTTTATTCCTTTAATGTGGTGAATTAGTGATTTTTTTTGAATTAGTGATTTTCAAGGTTAACTTCTCAAATACATTTAATCATATGTAATTACTCTTTTTGTATATTGCTGGATTCAGCTTGCTAATGTTTTATGGAGAATTTTATGTCTCTGTTGATGAGGGAGGTCAATCTGTAGTTTTCTTATCATGTTTCTGTCAGATTTTAATAGCTGTGTGATGCTGGCCTTATAGAATGAGTTAGAAAGTCTTTTCTTTGACTGTTTTCTGAAAGTTTATGCAAGATTGGTATTGTATCTTCCTTAAATGTTTGATAGAATTCATCTGGACCCAGAACTTTGGGGGTAGATTTTTATTATTTATATTTTTAACAACTTGTCAGTTTTGCTAAGTTGTGTTTTACAAGGATTTTTCTGTTTTATCTGAGTTACTGAATTTATTGTCATAAAGTTCATACTAAGATTCAGGTGTTTTTTTTTTTTCAGGTTTTTTTTTTAACATCTGTAGGATTTGTAGCAGTGTTTCTTCTTCATTCTTAATATTGATAGTGTTTTCTCTTTTTCTTAATCAGTTTTGTGAAGGGCTTAACTTTCTTTCTTTCTCTCTTTCTTTCTTTCTTTTTTCTTTTTTAAGATATTATTTATTTGATAGAGAGAAATACAGCTAGAGAGGGAACACAAGCAGGGGGAGTGAGAGAGGGAGAAGCAGGCTTCCCACCAAGCAGGGAGCCCGATCCTGGGACTCCAGGATCATGACCTGAGCCGAAGGCATCCGCTTAACGACTGAGCGACCCAGGCACCCCAGGGTTTAACTTTCATCAGTCTTTTCAAATAATTAGCTTTTGGCTTTATCCTTGTAGTTAATTTCTTTATTACACTATTTGAGAAGGTGGCCTATATTATGTCTAGTTAGAAGCGATTTTTTAAAAATGTGTATGGTCTAGGGGCTCCTGGGTGGCTCAGTTGGTTAAGTGACTGCCTTCGGCTCAGGTCATGATCCTGGAGACCCGGAATCGAGTCCCACATCAGGCTCCCTGCTTGGCGGGAAACCTGCTTCTCCCTCTCTCGCTCCCCCTGCTTGTGTTCCCTCTCTAGCTGTGTTTCTCTCTGTCAAATAAATAAAATATTTCCAAAAAAAAATTTAAAAAATGTGTATGGTCTAACTCATGATTACCACCCCCATGAGTGTTAATCAGATGGGGGGCACCAGTGTGGGTGTCCCAGTTGGGTGGGAGCTGGCAGTGGAGGCAGTGAAAGAATTCACCCAAGACAGAACAAATATCGAGTACACTGCAAGGAAATGGCCAGGCAGGACGGCACAAGAGAAACTGCTGCTTGGCGGTGGTAAGAAGCCACAGTGGCAAGGGTACGGTGAGAGAGAGTGGGGACAAATGGAATTTTTCCTTTTTGGTAATCTGAGGAACTGTGCCTGTTTGTAATTGGTCAGTTAGGGCCTGTCACTGTTTCGAGGTGGGTCACTTAATGAGCCTGTCTGCTCTCAGCTCTGTGGTCTCTGTGTGCCCTTTTGCCTTGCTCACGTCTCCATTGCTCAAACCTGGTGCTTAAAAGAGTCTCTTAGCCCTCTTGTTTTATATCCCATAATTACATTGTTCAAAGAATATTGTAACCAAAGTAACTTGAGTTGGCACCTTGGTGAGGGAGAGACTACACCATGTGGAATTGTCACACAAAGGAAACTATTGGCAGCAAATAAGGAGATCACCAGGAATAACTTGCAAAGCTGATCCCCCAAGCAAGGATGAATGGGTTCCTTTTATTTAGAGTTAGGATGAATATTTAAGAAAGGGGAGATTTGGGGCACCTGAGTGGCTCAGTTGATTAGGCGACTGCCTTTGACTCAGGTCATGATCCTGGTGTCCCATGATCTAGCCCGGCATCAGACTCCCTGCTTGGCGGGAGGCCTGCTTCTCCCTCCCTCACTCCCCCTGCTTATGTTCCCACTCTAGCTGTGTTTCTCTCTGTCAAATAAATAAATAAAATATTTTTTTAAAAAAGGGGAGATTTGTCAGTGTATGAAGAGGTGAGCATACGTTCAAGTGCCTAAGGAAACAGGCCTATACATACATCACATGTTACGTTACTGAGGCTTATTTTAGCATTATAGTGAGGTAAAAATGACTGTCATTCAGTGGTCCCTCTGTGCAGGTGTGAGTTGGGTATTGAGCTTAAACTGGTCTGGGTGGTCTGGGCCTGCCAGAGCTTTGCTTGGGCTGTCATTTTTGCTTGAGGGGTAGTTTTGTTTTCCATCATGGGATGCTGTGCCCCTGGGTTCTTGGCTTGAGTTAAAAGATAAGCTGGAAAGGGCACCTGGGTGGCTCAGTGGGTTAAAGCCTCTGCCTTCAGCTCAGGTCATGATCCCCTGGTCCTGGGATCAAGGCCCAGGCTCTCTGCTCAGTGGGGAGCCTGCTTCCTCCTCTCTCTCTGCCTGCCCGTCTACTTGTGATCTCTCTCTGTCAAATAAATAAATAAATAAAATCTTTAAAAGAAAAAAAAAAGGTAAGCTGGAAAGAAGAGCTTAAAAATGTGGAAAAAGGTCAGTGAGTACATGCAGGTGAGCAGTAAAGTTTAGGTTTTGGAGTCCAGCTGGTGACAGAATATCCACACTAAATTTCTGTCTTTTGATCTTTTGTTTTGATAGTAGTCTCCAGCTGTGACCGTGAGATCTCCATCTTGACCTCTGTATACCATAAGGTTTCAGGCTCACAGTGTAGACTCACTAATTAGTTGATCTCCCCTTTACCCTTTCCCTTCAGTGTATGGAATATATATGTCATGCATTACTAGAGGGACACCTAGACACAACTTTAAATAACAGCAAATCAATTGAGAAAGAGTAACCCTGTTTTTATTCACTCAGTTCTTTTGGATTATCGTGGAAAAAGCTTCTATTTATTTGATTGTTTACATATATCAAATACTGGCTTTTTGTAAGTAGTGAGCTGGACTCAAGCCCACTTACTGCCTTGCTGAGCACCAGTATTTAGCTAGTATTCAGTAGTATTTTGTTTTCCTTTTAAGTAAATTTTTTTTGCTACCTTGTATTTTTTCATAATAATTACTAATTTTCCTCTCAAGATAGTGGTTAAATTTTGCCTTTGAAATTTTTGTTTTAAAACATTCAATCAATTTGAAAGAAAAATGTTAAATACAGGTAGGATGAAGGGGAATGACATAATTGGAGAATGTGTATGTTGGAGGTTGGATGTGTCCCTGATGGAAAAGGTAATATGGGAGTGAGTGAAATTTGGGAGTTGCTTCTCCATCATCTCTCAGGTGTTTTGGTTATTTCTATTTTATCTGCAGAACTGGCTTGTTTAACTGGTGTTTACTGAGCTTTTGCTTTGTGCAGAGAAGTATCCCGAGAATCTGAGGAGAAATCTGGTGTTCTCCACCTTGTAGTCTAGGTAGGGGAGAGGGGACATGTGTTGGTGTGGCAACTAGTGTGAATATATGATGGTAAATGCAATCAGAGCAAGTGGCCAGAATGTCTTTGCCTATGAGGAAGGGGAGGTCATCTCTGGCTGGGGTCTTGAGGCCAGGGCTCAAACTAACATTTTTTTTTTTTTTTTTTTTTAAGATTTTATTTATTTGACGGGGAGAAACACAGCCAGAGAGGGAACACAAGCAGGGGGAGTGAGAGAGGGAGAAGCAGACTTCCCGCCGAGCAGGGAGCCCAATGTGGGGCTCGATCCCCGGTCTCCGGGATCATGACCTGAGCCAAAGGCAGTCGCTTAACCAACTGAGCCACCCAGGCGCCCCTCAAACTAACATTTTAACAAAATTACACATCTTTCTTCCTTCTGTTTTGACTCTTCCTAAATGTCCATCAGTTTTGGGGGGAGAAGGGGCTCTTGTTTGTAGGCATTACTCTGAGAAGGACTGTGTCCAAAAGGAAGTCACGTTGGTTCTTAGAAGACAGAGTGGCTACCAGAGTTCTGGATCTAGCACACCTTTGTTTAGTTGGGTAACTGCTTAATTGTTTTGAGTCCCAGATTCTTCAACTTCATTTACGATAGTGGAGCCCAGTGTCCCACCTGCTTCATTAGGCGGCATATGTGAGAGACTTTATGATGTACATTTGTATATCCATATTATTTTCACTCTTACTAGTATTTGAAATACTGATAGTTAATGATTTTTGAGTCCATTTTAGATGTTTAATTCTTTTTTCTCTTTTTTTCTAGGTCTTGATGCAGAACTTTATTATGTGAGAAATGACCTTATTAGTCACTATGCTCTATCCTTTAACCTGTTAGTACCCAGTGAGACAAATTTCCTGCACTTCACTTGGCATGCAAAGTCCAAGGTAAGAGAGTGGTCAACCAGAGATGCCAAGACAGGCCCACTCAGGCCCAGAGGCCGATGTAAGGGCTGTATCTTAGGGATGGGCTGCCATCTGTATAAAAGGGTCTGTGGGTGGTGGGCTGTAGCAGGTCTTTTCAGATTTATGTTTTGAATCTTTAGTCTTTTTTTTTTTTTTTAAGATTTTATTTATCTGACAGCACAGCAGGGGGAGTGGCAGGAGAGGGAGAAGCAGACTGCCTGCTGAGCACGGAGCCTGCTGTGGGGCTCGATCCTAGGACTTTGGGATCCTGACCTGAGCTGAAGGCAGATGCTTAACCAACTGAGCCACCCAGGCGCCCCCCTTTAGCCTATTCTGTTAGACTTTTTCAAGCCTAAAATGAAGGTAGCCATCATTTATGTGACTAGCTAATGACAGAACACTTACAGCCTTTCAGGCTTTTCAAGCAGGGATGCAGATCTAGTTTGTAGAGGGAACATTTGGACCTGTTAATGACTGCTGTTACTGTGAACTGATAGGAGTGGAGGATGGGGAAATTCAAGTACTAATAGAATTATTTTTAAAACTATTGAGACTTTGTAGATCTACACCCCAAAGTAATCATTGTTTATAGTTTGGTGTACTTCAGACTCATTTTTAAAAAATATTTTTAAACAAAAAGGGAATTTTATGATACCTATATTATACGATATTTTTCCCCTTACTGATACTGCATTTTGGCATCTTTCCATTCTTTACTTACAGATT
This sequence comes from Spilogale gracilis, assembly GCA_004023965.1. Classification (NCBI taxonomy): domain Eukaryota; kingdom Metazoa; phylum Chordata; class Mammalia; order Carnivora; family Mephitidae; genus Spilogale; species Spilogale gracilis. Next base: position 18,585 of record PITA01021534.1, read on the forward strand.
TAAGTTGTTTTTTTTTAATGGTGTTATATCATGATATTGTATGGATATATGATTATTTCTTAAGTATCTCATTGACACATGGATTTTTGATAGCATTGCACTATTTCAAACAATACTTGCTTTCACTGTTAGAGATAGTTTGCTTCACTTCATCTGGCAGGCAAAATCTGTAGTACAGGGATAGGGAAAACAGTTGGTAGTTCATCTTTTGTTGCTGTTTCTTTTCTTTCTTTTTAAAGATTTATTTATTTATTTGACAAAGAGAAACGCAGCTAGAGAGGGAACACAAGCAGGGGGAGTAAGAGAGGGAGAAGCAGGCTTCCTGCTGAGCAGGGAGCCTGGTGAGGGGCTTGATCCCGGGACTTGAGGATCATGACCTGAGCCGAAGGCAGACGCTTAACGACTGAGCCACCAGGTGCGCCCCTTTTGTTGCTATTTCTACTTCGTTATTGATGAACATAGAAATAGAAAGTATATGTGTGCAAATGTGTACTTGGGTGCGTATATGTATGTATGTGTATATATATATAGGTATATATGTGTATATATATATATTTATTGAGAAATGTTTGTGCATTTGTAGTATTTATTTTTGAGTAGTAACTTATCACCAAATAGTGAAATGGCTGGGTCAGAGTTTGTGTGTTTAAAATTTCCTTACCAAATGAATAGGGATGCTTATTTCTTTAATTCACTTATTAACACTAAATATTTTTTTTTTTTAAAGATTTTATTTATTTATTTGACAGAGAAACACAGCTAGAGAGGGAACACAAGCAGAGGGACTGAGAGAGGGAGAAGCAGGTTTCCCGCAGAGCAGGAAGCCCGATGTGGGGCTCGATCCCAGGTCTCCGGGATCATGACCTGAGCCGAAGGCAGTCGCCTAACCAACTGAGCCACCCAGGCGCCCCAACACTAAATATTTTAAGTAACTGTTTGCCAATCAGATGAGTAAAAATGATTATGTAACTGTTATTATTATTACAGTTGATCCTTGAATAATGTGAGGGTTATAGGGTACTGATGCCCCCCCGTAATAGAAAATCTGTGTTTAATGATTTCACTTACTTGTGGAGCATAAGGAGTAATACAGAGCACAGTAGGAGAAGGAAAGGTATGGGAAGTGGGGTAAATCAGGGAGGGAGACGAAACATAAGAGACTTTGGGACTCAGAAACAAACTGAGGGTCTTGGAGGAGAGGGGATGGGGTGATGGGTGAGCCTGGTAGTGGGTATTGAGGGCATGTATTGCATGGAGCACTTGGATGTGGGGCATAAACAATGAATCTTGGAACACTGAAAAAAAAAATAAATTAAAAAAATTAAATGAAAAAAAAAAATCTGTGTGTAACTTTTGACTCCCCCCAAACTTAATGACTAATGGTCAGTTAACATGTATTTTATATGTTATATATATTATATCTAATTCTTACAGTATAGTAAGCTAGAGAAAAGAAAATATTAAGAAAATCATAAGGAAGTGAAAATCCATTTAGGGTAATACACTATTAAAAAACAAAATCCATGTAAATGGACCTGTGCAGTTCAAACTGGTGTTATTCAAGGATCAGCTATATATATACTCAAGCATACATTGCAGAAACATACACATATACATACAGGTATTAAATACAGTTGTAGTAATACAAAGTTGACATAGCTTGGATTCTGGGTGAAACATACATGCCTTGTCATCTGGAGCACCTCAGCTATCCAACATTGTTGCCTTGGGGTATCCAAATATGAGCCTACTTTCTTAGTGGTGGATTGATCTCTTTAGGGTAAACCTGCAAAAACAGAGGTTGAGAGTGAAAATTCATGTGAAACAAGAACATTTAGTAAATGGTAACCTGGATATGTTGAAGTGCCGGAAGGTACAGATAATTTAGAAAGGGTTCACATGAGACATTTTAACCTGAGATACATCATTTTCAACGAGTAGGCACCTGAACCCTTCAAAGAAACTGCGCTAACACCTTTTCCAGTATTCTTACATAACATTATGTGACCTTATTATTTAGGGGTGGGGGTGACTTTTAATTTTGTTATGATTTCCAACATAAAAATTTTAAGAATAGTACAAGGAATTCTCCTGTATCCGTTATCTAGATTCACTGATTGTTACTGGTTTGCTTCATTTGCTTACTCTATCATTCATTCTTTCTCCCCACCCTCATGCACACACACTTTTTTTCTTGATCTGTATGAAAGTAAATTGCAAGCATCCTGTTCCTTTAGCCTTAAATACATCAGTGTTATTTTCTAAGAATAAGGGCATTCTTTATATAACCAGAGTATAGTGATCAAAATCAGGAAACTTACTAATATTGATATAGTACTCACAGGCCAGTTATTTTGTAAACTGTACCTAATATACAGTATTCACATTTCATCACTTATCCTGATGAGCTTTTTTTTTTTTAAAGATTTTATTTATTTGACAGAGTGATCATAGGTAAGCAGAGAGGCAGGCAGAGAGAGGGGGAAGCAGGCTCCCTGCTGAGCAGAGAGCCTGATGTGGGGCTCGATGTGGGGCTCTATCCCAGGACCCTGAGATCATGACGTGAGCTGAAGGCAGAGGCTTAACCCACTGAGCCACCCAGGCGCCCCCTGATGATGTTCTTTCCAGTTCTTTTTTTTTTTTTTTTTATCTGCTTCAGGATCATGCATGCAGTTGGTTGATGCACCTTTAGCCCTCTTTTACTCTGTGACATTTCTTTGGCATTTCTTTGTGTGCCTTGACCTTGACATTTTCGAAACACATAGGCCAGTTATTTTGTAAACTGTCCCTCAGTTTGAATTGTCTGAGGTTTCCTCGAGGTTAGATTCAGGAACATCTCTGTATTAGTAACACCACAAAAGTGCTGTCCTTCACAGTGAACATGATGTCAGCTTGTCCCATTATTGGTGATCTCTGATCACTCAGTTTGCTAGGTTTCTCCACTGTAAAGTTTTCTCCTTTATAAGGAATAAGTAATTGTGGAGAGATTTTCTGAAATTATATTGAAAATATTCCATTCCTTATCATGCTTTCAACTACTAGTTTCTGCATCTGTATTTAGAATTAGTTTTCAGTTTTTAGCCAGTGCTGTCGAAGAGATCAGTGTGTTCCCTCTCACTGAAAGAAGTTAGAGCCACATTCGGTAAGTATTTGGTGCGAGTGTTGTAGAGGGAATGGGAATTCAAGCATTTGTGGAGTAGCTGGTCTTGAATTTTAAGTTCCCTTGCTACTCTGAGATCCAGTGTTTTGTGAACATCTTTCAGGCAGAGAAGCTTCTTATAGTCTCCAAAAAATTGATACTTAATCCTTTGTTACTTTTCCTACTTTTAGTGTTGATGAATATAAAAACAAATGATATGTATATTTTGAAGTAGTGAAAATCTAATGAAATAGGGAATTTACTATTCTACTGACCTTGAATAGGGTGTGATTATTTCTGGGCCCACTTAGGAAAAAGTAATGATGTATCATGAGAATGGTTCCTGGGCAAGTATGGGGGTAGTGATTTGTGAATAAAAAGGCAGTGTAGCATGTGGCAGTCAGAATGGAACAGAATTAATCCTTCTCTTCATCATTCCTTTTTAGAAATACACATACATTGGATGTTTTTATTTGGAGTGAGTTTCAGGGATCTGATATTGCTGATAGTGGATGTCTGAGGAGTTTTAAGAGCCTGTCACAGGAGGAGGTTGGAGTGGAGGAGAGTAGGGAAAGGAAAGGGTTCAGATGAATATATATTTGTACTGGCCTGGGCACAGGTTGGGTCAGGAGGTGCCCTGGTACAGCTCTATGGTCTTTCCAAATTCTTCATGAATAGTTTCTAAACTACTTCTGTGGCAGATTTTAAATATCATTAGTGCACATTTGAGCAGCTACTGTTGATGGCATGATATTCCTGGTAAGGCAGAAAGAAGTTCCCTGACTTGCTGGCGGGCATCACCACCTATTTACACATCTAGCCAGAATCGTGGAAGGGATTCTATACTACTCCTACACCTGCCAAGTCCATTTGACTCATAATTGTACCTTAAATTCATCTCCTCCCTCTTTCTGGACCTGATGCCCCATCTGTAGTTAGGGCCTTCATCGTTTCTCTTTTTTTTTTTTTTAAGATTTTATTTATTTGACAGAAAGAAGCACAGCCAGAGAGGGAACACAAGCAGGGGGAGTGAGAGAGGGAGAAGCAGGCTTCCCGCTGAGCAGGGAGCCGGATATGGGACTCGATCCCGGCTCTCCGGGATCATGACCTGAGCCGAAGGCAGTCGCTTAACCAACTGAGCCACCCAGGCACCCCGGGCCTTCATCGTTTCTTATCAAGAGATGGAAATAGTTTTCTAACTGGTCTCCTTGCCTCTGGAATTACTCCTGGCTGCGCTGCTGCACCACCTTTCCCCTCACCCTTTGTCCCCTAAAACTACTCTAGGGCTCTCAGTTGCCACCAGAATAAAGTTCTGATTTCTTAGGAAACCTTTATGACCTTGTTTCTATCTTTCTTTTCTACTTCCTCTGCAGCTAGTTGTTCAGTGCTATTTTGTTTGGCAATTTTTTTAATGTCCTGGAAGTTACATCTTTGCTTTTTGCACTGCTGGAAATGCCCTTTCCCCATTCTTTTTTTTTTTTTTTTTTTTTTTTAAGATTTTATTTGATAGAGAGATCACAAGTAGGCAGAGAGGCAGACAGAGAGAGAGGAGGAAGTGGGCTCCCAGCCGAGCAGAGAGCCCTGCGTGGGCCTTGATCCCAGGACCCTGAGATCATGACCTGAGCCGAAGGCAGAGGCTTTAACCCACTGAGCCACCCAGGTGACCCTCTTTCCCCATTCTTTACCTCATGAACTCCTGTTCATCTCCTAAATCTCAGACCTGCTGTCCCCAGTCACTTGGCTGTGTCAGGTGCTCCTCTCTACAGCCATAGCACCCTTCTCTTTCCTCCCTCATAGCCCTCGTCATACTCTAAGAGTATTGTAATGGTTGATCTTCTGTTCTGTCTCCCTCCGAGATGCAAAGCACTTCAAAGGGAGGACCTCCTTTTCATCTGTCTCTGTGTTTCCTGTGCCTGGTGTATAGCACCTGGTACTTAGTTACAGGTGTTCTTTTACTGACTACAGAAGAGATGCACAGGTAGAAGCCACAGGACACAGCTCAACCAGCAGGGATCTTCTGAGTGGTTAGAGCTTTTTAAAGTTGAAATATATTAGGAATGGTGAATTTCCTGTTTCTAGAAGTGTGAAACATAGGCTGGGTGTGCTTGATACCAGTTGTCCACCTGGGATTTGTCAGGTATTTCACTGTGCGTAAAGTCACAAATTTAGAGACATGAATGGAATTCATAGATTGAATATATAGCCAAACTGATTTCACAGGTTCATCTGTAACAGGATTTACAAGTTAGGGGAAAGTAATTGTCTTCTCTCTTAAAATATTTTATAAAAAAATCTAAGAAATATGTTTGTGTTAATCCAGTTTCAGGCTTTGGCCACCATTGCAACCCCTAATTCCAGCTTTAGGTCATAATCTCTTCTCTTTGATAATTTTAGCACAGTTGAGTAATTGAACTTTGTTTATTTAAAAAAATCATCTTTTGAGTAATAATGTATGCATATGGTACAAAATTCAAGAGATACAAGGCATATACAGTGAAAAATAAGTCCTCTGTACTTTGCTAGTACCATCCCCAGCCAATCTAGACACTAAGTTGCCCTTCCATTGGCAAGCACTGTTACCTGATTCCTGTCTCCCATTCCAAAGTCTGTACATAGATAAGCAGGTGTGTGTGTGTGTATTTTAACCAGTAACATACTGCATACTTTCTGTAGTTTTCAGAGCAATGAACAACATACCCTGGTGAAGTTTATCTGCAACTGCATACAGAGTTGGATGGTTTTTCTTTCATATCACTAAAAAATACATTATATGGTTGCAGTTTTGTTTATTGATCAGTTATTATGAGAAAAAAAAAAAGTAAGACCCAGATTTGGGAAGGAACTTGCTTAAGGTAGTAGAAGCAGAAGACATAGGAGGTAAATGTGTTTTGAAATGGAAAGTCACACAGTGGGGTAAGAGAGACATGGCTTCTTCACCTAAAAAGACACAGAGGTTCTTCATGTTATCATTTTGGCTCTGGGATGCAGTCATGAACTTTTCTGGAGGAAGGTCACAGTTCCTAAGCTCTAACATTTTATCAGAAATTCTCAGTTCTTGTGGCACCTGGGTGGCTCAAGTCGTTAAACCTCTGCCTTCGGCTCAGGTCATGATCCTGGAGTCCTGGGATCGAGCCCCACATCAGGCTCCCTGCTCAGCGGGAATCCTGCTTCTCCCTCTCTCACTCCCCTTGCTTGTGTTCCCTGTCTGACTGTGTTTCTCTCTGTCAAATAAATTTTAAAAAAAAAGAAAATTAAAAAAAAAAAAGAAATTCTCAGTTCTTGCTTTTTAAGGTGTGCCAGGAGGTAAAATATTTGCTTCCAAAGATCTCTAGGCTCTCCTTGGTAGGTCCATTCACACTGTAATTATTTTAACATTAGTTTTCACACATCTAAGCTTTTGCTAATAGTGTTGTTTTTCAGTGTTTACTTGGTGGTTTTGTCTTACCAAACAGACTGTGGTCTTCTGAGAGGCTGAAGCTGTATCTTATTCTTGACATCTATGTCACATAGCCTTAGTCAATGATTGTTAAATACCATTGGTTAATTGCATTTGCAGGTGGGATGAGAACATAGTCAAAAAAAGCAAGACTACTAGGTGGTTTTAACAAATAATTTCTTCTGTATTCCAGAGCATTCTCTAATATCTGGGAAAAAAACATGCCACTGTATCTGTTAAGTGTCCATAGATATTTTAGGTGGCTGGAAGGTAAAAATACACCAAAATATAACAGAATACTTCCCCAACTCATATCAATTGTTTAGCTCTTCTTCAGTTTCAGGAATTCTTCATTTTTGTCAGGAGGGTCTGTAGGGAACTTGTCCAGAGTTCCTACAGCAGCCCCAGGGGCCAGCAGTATTTCCTACAGTGGGATTTCTTTGAAAAAGTTAGCACTACTGGTAAATTCAGAGAAATTAAAAGGCTCTACAGCTATAGCAAATTATTCACTTTAAATCAGTACCATGTTCCAGAAGGAAATGCCTTTACTCATCAACTGCCTATTTGCAATTGCCGTTTGTTTCCAAGTAAGGGAAGATTACCAAAAACGTTTATTTTTTAGCTTATTCAAATATTTACATTTTCTTCAACTTCTTTTCTGAAATATTTTGGCTTACTCTTTTTTCTGATAAACAACTGCTGTTCAGATTTCCCTGGTTCCAGGAGATTATGAATGTTAGCTTGAGAATGGATCTGTTTCCTCAAAGGATCACTGGCAAATGAGATTCCACAAAGATCGATACATGGCAAAATAAAGAAAGTTGAACAGTGGTAATTGGCAGTTTCTTCTCTGACTCCAGAAACTGGACTTTAAAAATTAATATCCTAAGGATTTCCGAGAGGGAAGAGAACCGCCTTATGAATGCCTGGCATGTTTAGCTAGTCCCTCAGAAAGGAAGCCAGCAAAGGACAGGCTTCTGTGCTTTCAGACTCCTTATTCCTCCAGGCTGCTTTTCTAGCCAGAGGGTCAGCCTTCTCAGACCTCCTGCCTAGCTCCACTCACAAGCTCATTTCCCTCCTCCTTGCCTTTCTGAGATATTTGGGTACAAATCTTGTCCCCTGCCCTCTGCGTTGCCATTAGGGCCTTTGACCCCATTTGCCATTCTCTACTTTCCTAGAAGTTCTGGTCCCTGGTTAGCTGTACTTCTGCTTACAATAACCGAGACCTTGAGTAAAAGAGCAAATGTGGGAAACTATACATTTGGCTTTGAATCTGTTAAGTTTGAGAGCGATAAGATTATAATATATATGTATCTAGTAGGTAATTGGGCATAGGGGAGAGACTGAATGTATGAGAGACTGAGAGACCAGTGGTGAAATCCCCTAGAACTTAGTATACCAGGAGAAGAGAGTTCATTACTTGGAGAGGAGGGTATATGTTGGGACTGGAGTACAGAGGTAGAGTGCTCTAACAAATCTCTCTGGTGCTGAAAAGAATGACAGAAAGGAGGTTCCTGTGGGCTAGCCAGAGGAGATGGGGACATTGTCTGAAGAGTGAGGAAGTGGTGAGGGCAAGCAGCAGGTGGTGAAGTGGTGAGGTCCTGTGACATTTGGAATGAACTAACTGGGGAGAGAGAGGAGTCTGTGAAGGGTTTGCTGACAGGTTTAAGGGCCAACCCTGAGCCTGGAGGTCATCTTTGTGTAGAAGCATCCTTCTTTCCAGGGATGTGATTTCCTCCATTGGTGCTGGGCAGCAGTAGAGTTAGAGATCGTCAGGGTGCTGGTGCAGCTCCATGGTGTAAGAGGGTATCAGTATGACTGTGTCAGTAACGTAGTCGCTCTTGGAGCCCAAGCGCTCGGAAGGTGAAACCAAGTCACTGGCTGGGCTGGAGAGGAAGGAAATAGCTGAATTGGCCCTTGCATTCCAGCTCTGAGCACAACCCTTGGCTTAACAAATGTGCTTCATAAATATTGGCTGAATCAGAGTGGTGGAGACAAAGAACTGGTTTTGTAGGAATCAGAAATAATGATAGGATCTTTGATTGGGTGGGATTTGTGCATTCGTTTTGGTTCTGGAGTAATTCTTTATTATGTAGCAATACTGAGTACTTAATATGAAGCCACCAGGAAGATGCCAGGAGACAAAGTGAGCCAAGGGCCAAGGTCTCTGAAAAGTTTTTGTCTGTTGTTGATGTTGATGGTATGAGAAATAGCCATCTTGAATAGAATTTGTGAGCTTCAGGATATAGAGGATTTCACACAAGGGAGGAATGTCTAAAAAGGACCTAATGATCCTAAAAGAATGCTGACTCTACTGTTGAGGCCCAGAGGGTCAGGTTTTGTAAGAATTGAATGATAGACCAGGTAAGAGATGACCTCTGAGGAAAGCCAGGTTGCAGAAGAAGGTGGAGAAGACAGTTGTGAAAAGCCTGAGTGTAGGAGGCTGTTTTAGAATGAGGGTCCCAGGATGGAAGACAGGACAGATTGTGGCTGCAGTATTCTTAACAGAGCACAGGAGGCTTGTGCCAGAATCTTGGGTCAGTAGTAAGTTGGTGCTTATGGGAAAGTGCAGTGAGGCAGTAAGGTAGCTACTCTGGAATGACTGCTGATGCCACTGGAGTCTGCATTTATTGGGGGGACCTGTGCCAGACTGATGGGTGTGTTGTATTAATTATCCTGTTAGATCCTCATAATGCATTGTAGTAGCCTCATTATATAAAAACTGAAATGCAGAAGTTAATTTATGTAAGGGTCACACAGTCTCATGGTTCCAGTCCAGGTCTTGCCTAATTTCTTTTGTGCACTTGCCCTTCATGTATTATCCTGTTCAGAGATAGCATGTATTTAGGAATATAGCCAATTCCATTCTCTTAGTGTTATTGCTGGAAAGCCTGCTTCTTCTTGGCCCAAGCTCAGCCAGGGTATAACTAGCTCTCTTGCACCCCCTGGTGGCAGTGACAGTATTGTGGTGAGCTAAGGTAAGCGGGGGCACTTAACTAGCTTAGGGTACCATTAAGTCAGTGATACGCAGCAGCAAGAACATTTTCTTTGTTGTGAACGTAGCACTTACCAAATACAGTGTTTAACGATTGTTTGTATATGTGTCTTAACTGAAATGTAATAGTATGATATTTGTATACCCCTTTGTGTTCAGGTATGTTCAAGTATGAAAGTGTGAAAAGAGAACCACTCTTAGGGGGAGTTAAATTAATTGGCATGAATTCCTCTTATACGTGGGTAGACACCCTTTGCCCCAGCCAGTCCCTTTCTCTGTAAGCTAGGATGATACTCTTCTTATTTCTTTTCATCTTCATTATGTCCCATTTCATTGGCTTTTTTCATTAGCATATGAATACATTTTAGTACCTCCCGTAAAAGAAAGAAAGAAAAGCCTCAATCTGTCCTTACCTCCCTACCCCAACTGGGTTCCTTTTTTTCCTAGTTAAGTTGGTTAAAGAATGGTTTCATAAACCTCTTTCCTACCAGTCTTTTCCAAATCCATTGCTCCTTGTCTTCTGTCAGTTCTAGCTCTTCACCAAAACCACCCTTGTGACCACTGAGTGGGAGAGGAATACTATTCTCATCAAGACCCCAGTGGGTTGTGGAAAGAGTAGTGTGAAATATAAGGCCTCATTGAATGTCTTGAAGGTGGTGGCTGTTTGGAATTTCAGCTGTTGTTTTGCAGTTTGAGCTATTTTTTCATGACCATCAGTCTAGCAATAGGGCTGTATTTGTTGATGCTGGTTGGATTTTTTTTTTTTTTTTTTAAGATTTTATTTATTTTTTTGACAGAGAGCAAGTGAGCACAAGCAGGGGTAGGTACAGGCAGGAGAGGGAGAAACAGGCTCTCTACTGAGCAAGGACCCCGATGTGGGACCCTATCCCAGGACTCTGGGATCATGACCTGAGCCGAAGGCAGCCATTTAACCAACTGAGCCACCTAGGCATCTATGTAAGCCCGGTATTGATAGTTAATATTGGTGTTCCAGTGATATTTTTGTAATCACCTCTTTTCCTTTCTGGATTCTGAATTACTTGAGAAATAGGTCCAGAGATTAGATGGGTATCCAAACATAAGCTTCCTTTATGGTGAAAGCTAGACTAGAGATACTCTATGAGAAATTTGTGCTTTGTAGTCTGTGGAGTGAGTGGTTCTGCAGAGCAGAACTTTATCCACCAGCCCCATGGAAGCCCTCAGAGCCTGGCATTTCGCGATTAGAGGAGACATTGGTGACTAGTCCATGGTCTGTAAGTGACACATCTCTCCATGGCCTGTCAGTGGCTGTGTAGTCCTGAGCAAGATTTGTGAGTCCCAGGGTACAGTTGCTACAGGAAAGGGATAGTAACTGTTCTGGACATGAAATAGAGGGTGGCCTACTGGGTTGAGTTTTTATCCAGTTGAAAATGCCTAGGACTGTTTCTGACAATTTGGATTTTGTTACAGCTAGATTACTTGTACCTGTGAAGGACTCATGCATATACTAGTTCATGAGCTAATCAGTGAAGCCAAACTGTTAGTGTCCTTTCCATTATCACTGATTCAGTTTGTTCATTTCTACATTTTATAGGTTGAATATAAACTGGGATTCCAAGTAGACAATTTTGTGGCTATGGACATGCCCCAGGTCAACATTTCTGCTCAGGGGGAAGTTCCACGCACTTTATCAGGTGAGTGTGAAAGAGTTAACATATTGTTTTCAGTTGCATTCCCCATATCCCCAAAATAACAGTTTAATAATTAATGTGTAGTGTATCTTACTTGGTAGGCTTAAGATGGTATAAGTACTTTGAAAAGTAAATTTTGAAAATCCAGATTATTTGCACATTGTTTTAAACCATTCCGTCTTTTCCATCCCTTCCAGAACTGTCTGTGCTCACTTCTTCCTTGTCTCCTTTTCTCCATTGCTGGCCTTGGCCTCCACATGGGTCTCTGTGTCTGGTCTTGTTCCTCTTGGACTAATTCCCACACCGTGGCCTGGATCATCACTGAACACTCATATCTGACCTAATGACATCAGGCCCATTAGGGCCCCTACCCCCATCAACTGAGTATACTGCAGACTCTCTGGCCGGTGTGCTGTATGTTTATCCTGTGGCCCTGCCTGCCTGTCTCACCTTCTTGCTGCATTTGCCCCAGCATTCAATTCCAGGGATACCAGACTACGTGCAGTCTTGACATCCTTGACTTTGCATGTGCTGGTCTATGTATTTGGAACCACCTTTTCCTCTTATTAAACTTTTTTCTGCTTATTAAACTCTCATTTGTACTAAATATTCTTCAAGACTCAAAATCTGCACTATCCTTTTCTTGCTTCCTTCTCTCTCTCCAGTTCTTAACTCTTTCTTCTGTTCTTCCTACCCTATAGGATCTTGTAATTTGACTGTTTTTGAACTGATCCCATTATCTTGTAATTCTTTATGCTTGTCTCTCTTGCTGGCCTTTGGCTATCCTGAGGGCAGGAGCTGTCTTTTTCAGCCATCTGCCCTTGGGTGCACTGCATCTGCACGGAGTAGTCATGTTATACGTGTCTGACTAAATGATACAAGTGTCATGTATACCTCAATTTAACTACTGTTGAGCCAGCCTTTTGAGAATCGCTCCTGAAGATGTGAGATTTTAAGAAAAGCAAAGCAGACTTCTTTAAACTTGAAAGTGTAAGCTGTGTACTTTCATGATACAGCAGTATCATGGACCTCTATTGTGGAGTTCATCTGTTGTTCTTAGTGACATACATTAAGCTTCAGGAAAGTATAGGGAGGCTTGCTCATATTTACAGGTCAGTTTCTGTTCAGATGATTAAAGCCAGTTTCTGTTTAGAAAGGCTTTTTTTTTTTTATTCATAGTTGATTAATTTAATCAGGTTTATCAGTTTACAGGTTTACATTTAATCTCTTAAATAAGAACAATACATAATTGCATTTTTTACTTTTTATCAAGTAATTGCTGTTTCTTTTGCTGATGAGATTGGTAAGGTAGTAGCGCTTGCCTTACTCTGTAGCTTTACTATATTATAATAGGACTTATGAGACAAAGTGATCTATTAAAAATCATGAACAAAAGTTGAAAATAATGATCTTTTCCTTTATGTCTTGGCTTGCTCTTTAATGCTAACTTTTATATCTGTAATGAATGAAGAAATGCTTAATTTCTAAAGCTGTGTAGTCTGAAGTTAAGTTCTCTGAAAATTTCTGTTTAGTATTATGTAAATGTATTATTTTTAGTTTTATGCAACAAAAATAGAGAAGTCTAAGATACTAAGTATTAATGTTGATCCTTAGAAAAGTAAAATATCTTTTCTTTTTTGTTTTTTAAACAGTGTTTCGGGTCGAGCTTTCCTGTACTGGCAAAGTAGATTCTGAGGTTATGATACTAATGCAGCTCAACTTGACAGTAAATTCTTCAAAAAACTTTACAGTCTTAAACTTCAAACGAAGGAAAATGTGCTACAAAAGTAAGGAATTTATTTACCAAAGTGTGTGTTTTATATAGATGTGATGAGGTCAAAAATACATTTTGTCATCTTTTTTACAGATTTGTGACCAAATCTTGATATTAGTTGCAAGTGAGAAAAGAAAGCACTAACAGATGAAATTTTGAGATAATTGCCAGGTAGCTTGTTGCCAGGAATCTTTCTCAGGCCACACGTTCTCAAAATCTTACATCAGAATCGCTAATTTTCTGTTAGGGATGTGAAATAATACTCAAGTGGCTGGTCATGGAATTGTGATGGGGCCCCTGAGTAACTTGAGTGTTCACTGTGTTTTCCTTATCGGGGTGCTCTTACACAGAAACATTGCCTGGGGCCACATGGACTGGGCCTGAGATGGGGACAAGTCCCTTAACCTGAGTCTTAGTTTTTGCATTTGTAAATTGGGCATAATAACCTGTTTCAGAAGTTGTTCTTTTTTATTTTCTTTTAGATTAATTGAATTAAACTTAAATCCTAGAATACTGTGTGTGGGTACTTATTAGATGTTAGTAGCTTTGGTTTTGAATAATCAGTTGGTTACTCAAGAAATTACAGTGGCTCTGAGAATTCCCAGCACACAGGCTGTAGATGAAAGAATTTTAGAGTTTCTCCTTAAAGGTCATCTAGTCTAGCCCACTCACTTTAAGTTGCACAAAAGTAAAGTGGCCTAAATTGCACAATAGTAAAGTGACCGGTATTTGCATGGTCATTTAAGTTACTAGGATAGGGAAATTAAAACCCTCTAAACTTACGGAGAGACTACTATGTGCTTTACTTCCATTGAGCCTAGTTAATCCTTACAATGATCCTAGGCAGTGGTTCTCTCACTTCCTCCATTTTCTCAGGA
>PITA01021535.1:0-32200 GCA_004023965.1 Spilogale gracilis
TAAATGGTAGCTATTAACTGTCACTCCCTGCCGGCAAGGATAATGTATTTTTGTCTTTAGATCTAGCACTTATTTGACAGTCATATAAATATTATCAAATGAATGAATGATATCAAGGTTAGACCGACTGCACTCTCTGGCCAAACCCTGGAGTCCTGGGTCCTAAGATATCGCAACCCAGAGAAAACTGCGGGTAGGACGGGCTCCAACTCGCCAATAGTCCCGGACTACAATTCCCAGCATGCAGCTAAACTTCGTGATTGCCATGCATCCTGGGAAAGAAGTCTCCAGCTCTCCACTGGCTACGCAGGAGAAGCGTTTGTAGTTTGTGCAAATAACGCGGACTTTAGCGTACACACGCAGGGAGATTGCGCAGATCGCCTTTAAATTCTACGGAACTCATTCTGAGTAGACAGATTTTCCGGACTAAAATGCGGTAGGATTTAAGAACAGTTCTCGCGTAACACCGGAAGCAATTTAAAGATGGCGTCTTCCTCCTTCAGCGGGCTAGCGGTCGCGGACGGGAAAAATGAGTTTCGTAAGAAGCCGAAGCCGGAGAACCGAGGTAAGGTTTAGCGAGAACTGAAACCTGATGTTTGGATATTGAGTTACAATATTTTCTTTCGCTGGCTGGGGACGTGTAATGCTGCCTTAGTGTGTTCTGTGAAGTCGAGTATCTAATTGCTGAGGATTGGGGATGGTGGCCGGGACTGCGGGACCGACTGCCACGTGTTCCTCGCCACTTTTGCTAGAGGCCTTTCAAAGTAAAGATTTTGCAGAGTTTGTCGTCTGTTAAAGGAAGAGGATTAAGAAATTACGGAGGGCGCGGCAGGACCTTAACCCTCGGGGCGATGGCTGAAGTTGACGGAGGGATGCAATGGAGGAGGAGTTCGTTGTATATAGGAATGAACTCTGATAATAAAGAAGTAAGACAGACGGAGAAGGAGGTATCTGGCGTGTTCTTAACGCTGATTTGTTCGTTAGTGAATTTTGGAACTTGGATCAGTATTTCTCTTTGTCAAACGGCTAAAATATTAGACGACACGACACATACTCTAATTTTAGACTGCTTTACTTTTAAAGTGCTGTCTTCCTTTGTAGTCTGGTTTTATACATTTTCTTCAGTTGAATGACAGGAAGAGAGGATAGAAATAGCCCAAGACCAGAGCAATAAGTCTTAATCGGAAGTGTTAAAAACCTTGAACTCTCACTCTATAGGCATGAGAGGGGAGTATTAAAGGAGTTCTGTTATTTTTACTATTGTAACAGCAGAGTACAGTGTATGTACACCTTGAAGAATAAACCCAACACGTGAGAAAGGAGCACTCCATACCATTGTGCAGAAAAAACATTACCATGCTCCAGACCCTCCTACGAGCACCTCTCAGATCAAAGTCTTTTTCTTTACAGGACGGGAAGGAGGTAACCGTCCTGAGTGGTTTTGGTCTCCTGTTCTCTGCATAATCTTTACTACCTATGCATATGAAAACTCTGGCAAGTCTGAAACCTTATACCAGTGATGGGTAACTGAAAGTATACACCAGAAATCAGTTTTTAGGCTGTGTGTGTGTGTGTGTGTGTGTGTGTGAGCGAGCACAAATATATATGCATACACACAGGTTGCAATTCAACAAAGTCTAAAAGGTTATATTGAGTATATAATCATGTAAACAAAGCATTGTTTGGATTTTTAACTCTTAATAGTGTAGTGCTATAGATGTTTTTGGAGTACCCCACTGTCAGGCATATGCTAATTACTGTGGATCCAAGGGGGTCCCTGCCCTTAAGGAACTTTGTTTTATGAGGCTGAAATATATATAGTTAATTTTAATACTGTGTGTGTTGATAATAATGACAGAGGCATGTTCTTTGTTGAATAATCTAAAGAACATGGGAACAAGAATTACAAGGAGAGTGTTGGGAAGCATGCATAATGTATGCATATAAGTGTCTGAAAGAAGGATAAAAAAATCTTAGGTGCAAGTTTCTTCCCCTCTTTAGATGAATCAGAACTCCTCACTGTTCCTGATGGTTGGAAGGAACCAGCTTTTTCCAAAGAGGACAATCCGAGAGGACTCTTGGAGGAGAGCAGTTTTGCAACTTTGTTCCCAAAATATAGGGAGGCTTACTTGAAAGAATGCTGGCCATTGGTACAGAAAGCCTTGAATGAACATGTATGTACATTTTATGTATTTCTTTGAGATTTTGCACTTACACCTTTACTTTTAAATAAGTAAAATGCTGATTTTTTTTTTAAGTGCTAGCATAACTGGCTAATTTGGTTCCTTTGGGTTTTTTTTGTTTGTTTGTTTTTAAGAAAAATTTAATTTAGAGAGAGCACGAAAGTGCTCATGCACATGCGTGATTGGGGGAGAGGGAGAGAGTGAATCCTAAGCGGACTTTGCACTGAACTTGGAACCCTATATGGCACTCGATCTCAACCCTGAGATCCTAACCTGAGCCGAAATCAGGAGTTGGATGCTTAACCCATTGAGCCACTCAGATACCCCTGGTTCCCTTTTTTTTTGTTTTTTGTTTTGTTTTAAACATTTTATTTATTTGACAGAGAAACACAGCGAGAGAGGGAACACAAGCAAGGGAAGTGAGAGAGGGAGAAGCAAGCTTCCCGCGGAGCAGGAAGCCAGATGCGGGGCTCCATCCCAGGTCTCCGGGATCATGACCTGAGCCGAAGGCAGTTGCTTAACCAACTGAGCCACCCAGGCGCCCCCCCTTTTTTTTAAGATTTTATTTATTTATTTGACAGAGAGAAACATAGCTAGAGAGGGAACATAAGTAGGGGGATGAGAGAAGGAGAAGCAGGCTTCCCGCTGAGCAGGGAGCCCGATGTGGAGCTCTATCCTGGGACTCCAGGACCATGACCAGAGCCAAAGGCAGCCGCTTAATGACTGAGCCACCCAGGCGCCCCTCCCTTGGTATTTTAAACAGCCTAGATATAAGCTTTGTTCTTTTTTTTTTTTTTTAAGCTTTTATTTATTTATTTGACAGAGTAAGAGAGCACAGGATGAGGAGGTCAGCAAGAGGGAAAAGGAGAAGCTGGCTCCCCACTAAGCAGGGAGCCTGATGTAGTACTTGATCCCAAGACCCTGGGATCATGACCTAAGCCAGAGGCAGACACTTGACCCACTGAGCCACCCAGGCACCCTTGGGGTTTATTCTTATATTCGCCTTGTTTTTGTGAGTAATAAATTACTTTGAAAAATTCACATACCTTTAGAATTTTAGGGATCTCATGGACTTTCTGAAACTCAGCTGTGAACTCCAGGTTTCAGGATGCCTATTCCATACGGTGATATTTGCCACGTTTCTGTATAGTTTGAATTGAAGCATGTTCCTGGATGATTTCTTAATTTTCATTTTAAATGGAAAATGGAGATGTGGCCAGCTTTCCCCTGTATATTGCTGCTGCCATTTCCCTGGAGCAGTATATTTGTTTTAGTTTTTCAAACTGTGGATTGAAACTCATTAGTGGAGCAAGAAGCCTATTTAGTGGATATAATAAGCCTTTAAAAAAGAGAAAAAGTAAGTAAAAAGAAAAAATGTATATCATATGGTAAGTATGTTTTTGTTTTTGTTTTTATGATTTTATTTATTTGATAGAAACACAGCCAGAGAGGGAACACAAGCAGGGGGAGTGAGAAGAGGGAGAAGCAGGCTTCCCACCGAGCAGGGAGCCCGATGTGGGACTCGATCCCGGGTCTCCGGGATCATGACCTGAGCCGAAGGCAGTCACTTAACCAACTGAGCCACCCAGGCGCCCCACTGTGTTTCATTTTTATGAAACTTCTGATTCATTTATTTGTGTGTATGTAGGCACATGTGTACACACGAGTTAGTGATATAAAATGTATTTCTCAACTGACTGCTCCTAGTTGTTTGTGCCCATCAGATATTAGGGTGGCTCAGCAAACTGCAAGCTGTTTTACCTGTCTGTATCTGAGATTAGACTCTTGTAAACTCATAGAGAGCCAATCTTCTTATGTTGAATTGTTCATCACTCACTACATTGAAATATTCTTCAGAGTATGTCTTTAGCCAGAAAATGACATTTCAGCCAGAAAATGACTTTGCTTTGTTGAAATCTGGTTCTTCCTGTTAAGAGTTAATATATAACTTTCCAATAACTGCTTCTTTCTGAACCTGTGAGAATTTGTTTTTACTTTGTGTTTAGCTAATACTAACCAATGAGAAAAAAGATTGGACGAGAAAGTCCATTCTCACCCTGAGGAACAGATGGCAGATCTGAGCTGAGTCCAGGATCGGAGAACTATATGTAGCTTTACGCTTTTACCCTTGGTCTTAATTATGGCCTCATTTGCATTTATAAATATTTTTTAAAATAGAAATAATCTTTATTCCAATAAGTACAAAGTATTCTAAAGCCATATAAGTATAAATGGTTTCAGTTGCCTGCATTTCTTATATTCTTCAAAATATGAAAGTAATCATGTGTTCATTATATCAACTACTCAGCTTCTTCATGGAGGGAGTTGATAGAGCTTAATTTACAGTAATTAATAGTTTGATTAGGATAAGCTCTATAATTATGTAAAATTGAATTGATTTTTATTTTTTATTTTTTTTAAAGATTTTATTTATTTATTTGACAGAGAGAGAGATCACAATTAGGCAGAGAGGCAGGCAGAGAGAGCAGAGGAAACAGGCTCCCTGCTGAGCAGAGACCCCCCCCAACGCGGGCCTCGATCCCAGGACCCTGAGATTATGACCTGTGCCGAAGGCAGAGGTTTTAACCCACTGAGCCAGCCAGGCGCCCTGAATTGATTTTTGGACAATTATATATTTGCTTTTTCCTTTTCACAGCACATTAATGCAACCCTGGACCTGATTGAGGGCAGTATGACTGTGTGTACAACAAAGAAGACTTTTGATCCATATATCATCATTAGGGCCAGAGACCTAATAAAACTTTTAGCAAGGAGTGTTTCATTTGAACAGGTAAATCTAGAAATTTGCTTTATTTGCATTTGAACAGGTAAATCTAGAATTTTGCTTTATTTGCATAAACATTAGAGATAACATATAACACTGCATCCCTCCTTATAGTTTGTTTTTCTGCTTTGATTTCATTAGCCTGGGACTTGAAAATAAATATATTTGTAGAGCATATTGATGGAATATTTTCTTCATTTCTCCAAAAGGCAATACGAATTCTTCAGGATGATGTTGCATGTGACATCATTAAAATAGGTTCTTTAGTAAGAAATAAAGAAAGATTTGTAAAAAGAAGACAGCGTCTCATTGGTCCCAAAGGATCTACATTGAAGGTACTTTTCATCAGTGGAAAACTTAAGTGTCTTCCTCTGTCATTTAGTTTTTCAGTGTACTGAATTTCAACGTACTCTTTTGGCACAGGCTTTGGAACTCTTAACAAACTGTTATATTATGGTTCAGGGAAATACGGTTTCAGTCATTGGACCTTTTAGTGGCTTAAAAGAGGTGAGAACTATTTACTGTCTTCCATTAATTTTCAGCAGAGAACAAATTAAGTAATTTAGTTATAATAGTTGATTGGATAATATACTGTTTTAACAATTACTATTTTTTTTAGAATGTGCTTTTTTTTGATTTACCATTGGAAAATACTTTGTGCTTCATGTTATTTGAGGGAATCATCATTCCTAGATCCTAACATATTATGGCCAACCTTTGGCAACGGAAGAGGTATCCATTTCCGAGTTAGAAGTTCTGCACATTACCCTTTTTTCTACTACAGATTTTAAATGGGTATTTAATATTTTAATCTGTAGCACATGTAGGAAATATGTAGTTACATGTACTGAAGTGATTAGAGAATTGAATGGTGATGATTGTTATTTGCAGTAATCTATCTAAACCAGTAGAGGTCATTATGAAAACTTCTTTCCTTTAAAATATATTTTTTTGTCTGAATTTTAGTAGAATGTTTATTTAATATATTGATGAACTTTTTTAAAAAAGGATTTTATTTGTTTATTTATTTGAGAGAGTGTAAAGGAGGAGAAGGTCAGAGGGTGAAACAGACTCCCCGTGGAGCTGGGTGACTGATGCACGACTTGATCCTGGGATTCCAGGATCATGATCTGAGCGGAAGGCAGTTGCTTAACCAACTGAGCCACCCAGGAGCCCCTGAACTTTTTTTTTAACTGTCAAATTTAATGTTATGAGAAAATCTGTGTAGCAGTTACAGTTTCTGTTAACTGCTTTGGTTGTCTGGATCTAGCTGTGAGGTCTTGTTCCCTTTTCAGGACCAATAAGAGCAGTTCTGTTGGACCTCTTTCTTATAAGTTATCTGTCTTTTTCTCATGTGGCAATAATAAATATATATTGAATACCCTATAGTTTTGTGAAGTCTAAATATAGTATCTTATTTAATTTTCACAGGAGAGCCTTGAGGTAGTTTTATTTCCATACTACAAATGAGAAAGCTGGAACAGGACAATTAGGTGACTTTTCCTTATGAAGTGGCATTCCCACTATTTGAGCATGTATTTTCTGACTCTAAATCTAGCTGCCTTCTCCCTAAATTCCACAGTTCCAGAATGTTTTGTATTAGTTCTATATATTATATTTTAGCAGTGAAGTTGAGAAACTTCATTGCATCCAAGAGAGGTTGACTATAATGAAAGATTCAAAACTCTCTCAAGGCAATGAAGCAACTACTATATTCAGTTTGGTAGTCATTGCCTGGTTCATATATTAATTAATCTCCTTCCACTTAGTTCATTAAAGTCTTTGTAAGTGACTAATCCATTTTTCCTTTGCAAATTTCAGGTTCGAAAAGTAGTTCTAGATACTATGAAGAATATTCATCCAGTTTATAACATTAAAGTGAGTTAATTATATATTACTATAACAGTGGTGGTCAGACTTTTAGCTATAGAAACATTTCCTTTCTTGAAATTAAATCTTTTATGGAAGCCTAATGCACAAAATGGTTAAAGCAGAAGTATTTAGGGTAAATTAGAGGTAGCGTTCAGCCCACTCCACTCTACCCTAGTCCTGTAGTTAGATCCTTGGAGACTTAAATCTCTGTGATATGCAGTCTGAAAACTATTGAAGGGGGATCTTGTATGACAGTTCTAATACAAAGGAAATAAGCTTCATAGAGTTGGTCATAGATGATAACAATCTTGTTTTCTTGGATGATGGGCCTATTACTATATTTAGAGATGTGATCTTTCAGAATTCTGTCTTTTTGTATGAAATAGAGTCTGGAATATATCAGATTGTAATAAATTTTTTTTTTAACACTCAAATTATGAATTCTTTGAGAGAGGTCTGTTATATCCCTGTGTACATAGCACTTGTGATTACACTTTGAAATGTAACCATGCTGTAATGAGCTATTTTGTGAAGGGTATTTTTTAAGCAGTCCACTTAAATTTGATGAAGTCACCATAGATTGTGGTGAAAGAGTGGCTTTGAGTTGCCTTGAGACATTAAAGAAAGAGAGCTTGACTTGCATCTGATGCGTGGTTTGCCTGCTTTGATGTTCCAGTGTTTGATGTTCCAACAGAAATGTGAGAGTACTGTTTTTATCTGATCAGGAGAAAGTTTGCTTTTTTTCTTTCCTGTGATAAAGTACTATGAAAAACTTCCTGCTTTCAGGGAACATTGCTAATAAAGAACTCTCCTGCTCCTGTTGAGTTTTAAAGGTTTTAATGAACTAATAGTTGAAAAGCTGAATTAGTGTCCTTTCAGTTCTCATCTCTTTATTTGAACAGTTCTGCATTTTTTTTTAAAGATTTTATTTATTTATTTGACAGAAATCACAAGTAGGCAGAGAGGCAGGCAGAGAGAGAGGAGGAAGCAGGTTCCCCACTGAGCAGAGAGCCCCATGCGGGCCTTGATGCCAGGACCCTGAGATCATGAGCCAAAGGCAGAGGCTTTAACCCACTGAGCCACCCAGGCACCCTCTTTTTTTTTTTTTTTTTTTAATTTATTCTTTTTACTTTTTTTGCACATGAGCAGGGGGAGGAGCAGAGGGAGAGGGAGAAGCAGGATCAATGCTGAGTGGAGGACCCCCCCCAAACTGGGATGATGATCTTAGCTGAAGGCAGATGCTTAACGGACTGAGCTCCCAGGCACCCAATAATTCTGCATTTAATCTAGATTTCTTTTTTTTTTTTCTTAAATTTTATTTATTTATTTGACAGAGGGATCACAGGTAGGCAGAGAGGCAGGCAGAGAGATAGTGGAAGCAGGCTCCCTGCTGAGCAGAGCACCCAATGTGGGGCTTGATCCCAGGACCCTGAGATCATAACCTGAGCCCAAGACAGAGGCTTAACCCACTGAGCCACCCAGGCGCCCCTTAATCCAAATTTCTAATGGTTTTCTGGTGCTTAGTTTGAGATTACTTTTTTTTGTGGAGTTATTTGCTCCTACTGAGGGATTAAGAATTATTCAGGGTTTTTGTTTTGTTTTGTTTTAAGATTTTATTTATTTATTTGAGAGAGCACAAGCAAAGGGAACTGTAGGCAGAGGGAGAAGCAGGCTCACTGCTGAGCAAGGCACCCATGTGGGACTCGATCCCAGGACCTGGGATCATGGCCTGAGCTGAAGGTAGATGCTTAACTAAGCCAGCCAGATGGCCCAAGAACTACTTGTTTTAATTGTATTATTATAGGAATAGTATTTATAATGTCTTAGCTTGACAGATGTATGGCTTACAAAATTAAAAATTCTTACTTGTTCATATATCCCATGACTAAAGACCTTAATGATTAAACGAGAGTTGGCAAAAGATTCTGAATTAAGATCACAAAGTTGGGAAAGATTTTTGCCACAGTTCAAGCACAAGAATGTGAATAAACGCAAGGAACCAAAGAAAAAAACTGTCAAGAAAGAGTACACACCATTCCCACCACCACAACTAGAAAGTCAGGTCAGTGTTAAATGTTGAATTTCTTTATATGAGGGGGAAACCATTTTAATCTATTTTGTCAGAAACTATGGAGAGTAATTTAGGTAGACTGTGTATGTGTGTATACAGGTATGAGAAACTAAAGTTAAACGTAGATACGCTTATTTTGAGCTAAGTATGTGGGCGTGAAGAGTGGGGGCTTCACAGTAGGCGCGTAAAGTCTGCCTAGATGGTTACTGTCAGTTGTGCCCCTGTAGCCATAGTACATGTTCCATGGATAAAAAAAAAATAACAATTTAACCCTTAATACTCTCACTCTGCTTTAGCATCTTTCCTATGACCATGTGCCATATGACTGCTCCAGTTTTGAAATCTTACGTTCTCCCATCCATCCTTTTTCTAAGTTATGAATGCTCTCATTTTATTACCTGTTTTCTGGCTTCCTCCCTCCCCCCCCTTTTTCCTTTTCTCTCTTGTCCACCACTGTTTCTTTTATGTTGGCTTTTTCTTTTCACACCTGCCTACTAGCAAAACTCTCAAACTTGATCAGTACTACAATTTGACCTCTTTCCCATAATGTAAACATAGCTGGAAAAAGTCTTATCTTTGGACTAAATCTATAATTTCACGTTTCCAACCTCAGATAATTCTGTCCTCTTTTTTTTTTTTTTTTTTTTTTTAAAGATTTTGTTTATTTGGCAGAGGGAGGAAGCATACAAGCAAGGGGAAATAGCAGGCAGAGAGAGAGAAGCGGGCTCCCTGCTCCAACATGGGGCTCAGTCCCAGGACCCTGGGATCATGACCGGAGCGGAAGGCAGACCCTTAACCCATTCAACCATCCAGGCACCTCTTATTCTCGAAGCACCCTTTTACTCCTAGCAGATGACATTGCTTTTCATTTTTCAATATTTAAGACCATCAAGTGAGAATTCCTTCAACTTCTTTTCTCTCAACTATAATTTTTTTTCCATCTGAACCAATCCTTTACCTGTTCTTTGAGTTCTGTCTTTGCCTATCTCCTGAGGAATCTCTCTTTATGATTCCCTCTCTTGGCTCTTTTTTTTTTTTTTTTTTTTTTTTTTTTTTTTTTTTTTTTTTTTTTTTTTTTTTTCCCTTGGCTCTATCTTAAAGTCTTTCCTTTCTACTAGTGCTTTGTTGTCAACATGTGAACACATCCCTTTTTCTGTGTACTGTCTTCTTCACAGCCCTGTATTTGGAGTTTGAATTTCAGAGATTTGATGAGAGATCAGAGGGGATAAAGAAATAATGATTGTGGTGATAAAACACTGGAAGTGTTTGTTCATGAAGTCTGTTCTATAAAGGGAAGCAAACAAAGGAACTGTTTGTTGGGGTGGAGTAAAGTGATCTTATTTACCCAACTGTTATTCCATAACACTTGCTATACTTCTTACAGCCTTGTCCTGTAGTTAGTAACTGCCTTTTTTCCCCCTACGACTAAGCTTCTTAAAACAGTGATGTCTCAGTTGACTTACTCTCCCTCTTGCTTCATGACTGGCCATTTATTTAGCCTATCCATGCCTCAGTTTCCCTATACATAAAATGTGGATAATAAAACATCTTTTTTCAGAGGATTGTTAATGATTAGTAGTTGTAAAGAGCTTAGTAAGTATTAAGAGTTTAAAACACTGTCTTAGATATAATAATGCTGTGTAAATATGAGATTAAATCAATTATATATTGATGAATAAGCTAGTGCTTTCTCTAATTAGCATTGAATTAGTTACCAAGTCCTAACAATTCTTGCTTTCCACTCTGCATACCACTAATTTATTCCAAATGTTTATCTCTTCTTTCTTCTCTACCTTTTAGATGTTGCTTTGGTCTCTTTCTCTCAGAAACCTGCAGTCATTTCTGAATCATAGCCCACCCTCTTCAGCAGGCATTCTTTTCAAGTTTCTTCAAGCTTACCTCAGATTATCTTTCCAGTTTCCTCACACCTTTCTGAATGATTGATCTTCTGTCCCATCTAAAACCACGTGCTGTATATTTCATGAACACATCACCTTCTTTCCTATCTCCTTCAGCTTAGAGCACACCTCCTTTTTATGTCATTGCCTTTATGAAGCGATGATAGATTTTTGGCCTTACTGTCTTTACCTCAAGGACATTGTGGCTCTCTTAGGGAATGACTTCTCAGTTACCTTATTTCTGATCTAATTGTAAAAACTGATTTCAACAGATTGATAAAGAATTGGCTAGTGGTGAATATTTTCTGAAGGCAAGTCAAAAGAAGCGACAGAAAATGGAAGCTATAAAGGTAAGACTGTCTAGCTCACAACATTGATAGTACAGTTTATAGAAACTTGAATTCCTACTTAATGATAAATTGTGTTATTAATATATTTCTTATTAATAATGCAGGCTAAACAAGCAGAAGCTCTAAGTAAGAGACAAGAGGAAAGAAACAAAGCTTTTATTCCACCTAAAGAAAAACCAGTTGTGAAACCAAAGGAAGGTAAATGCTTATTTTTCAATTACAGGTTTGATGTTAAAGTCTGTTAGCTGAAAAGTAAACCCATAGGGAATTTGTGTGAATCTCTTTGAGTTAACACTCAAAGACATAACTATATCTTTCATCAATTCTGTTGACGGTCATTAATCACTAATCCTGGGGATGAGATCACTGAGGTGCTCTATAATTTATTAGCAGCTTATGCCTATTTAGAAGTATCCTGGATTGACAGTCCTCTCCTGACCTCTGGTTGTGCTGGAGCAGGACTCTTTGTTGTGAAAGCTATAAACTAGAGCAGTGTACCTTCTGTAGATTTAAAAGTAGCTAAAGCGATGAGACCCCTGAGCTCTGTTACCATGCCTCAGAAAGAGCTTACCAGAAGTCATGCTTTTCTTCTCTTTACTTACGTGATTGGTGGCTTAGTTTGATTCCTGTATTGTTATGATGGATTTCTAATCACCTTGGGCTAAAGGACACCATCAAAATAACAAGATCTTAGGAACTGTTAAAAAGACAGTCAGTGTGTGGTACCTGGGTGGCTCAGTTGGTTAAGTGGGCAGCTCTTGGTTTTGGCTCAGATCATGATCTCAGGGTCCTGGGATCAAGCCCCATGTCAGTCTTTGTATTCAGTCAGGAGTCCACTAGAGGATTTTTCTCTCTCCTTCTGCCCCTCCCTCCTCTTGTGCTCTAAGATTAAAAAAATAAAAGACACTCAGAGAAAAGTTTTGTGTCTTGTCTTTTCTATTCCTAGCCTCATTTGTTCCATCCTTTCTGCTTCTGCATTTTCTTTCCCACTAGCAACACTCCTACTCTTCCTGAAGTAATTTTCCAGAGTAGCCAGTGACACAGCGAGGAGAGGAAGTTACTGGCATCATAGTACCTGACTTACTGGTCAAAACCAGACATAACATTACTATTTTAATAGCCTATATTAATTATATCAGTGTTAATAGCTCTAAATATACTGTATTCTTCTGTGTAGATCATTGATTATGTAAAAATTTAAAATGTCGTAAGCATTATAATTTCCGGTTTACTCAGCCTGTAAGTTTTACTTTGAAGGTCATTTAGTAGCCATTTTAATCTCCGTTTATAATGATTAAAAATGTAGTTATTTCATGATAGTAGAAGCTTTACATCTCTACTCAAGTTGCTGGGAAGTTTGATATTTTATCTTGTGATTCTCCTGTGCTCTGAATACTGCTCTTTAAATGATGAGAAAAACATTTTTTTTCTCTTTCTTTCTCTTTGTTGTTTTTTTGGTTCTTTCAGGAAGATCTCCAAATACTCTCAGATAATTATCTTTATTATGAAAACCTTGTTAACTAAAGAACTACTAGTCATTCATTGAACTAATAATAAGAAAACTTTATTTTTATATATTTAATTTTTTTTTTTTAAAGATTTTATTTATTTGACAGAAACACAGCGAGGGAGGGAACAGAAGCAGGGGGAGTGAGAGAGGGAGAAGCAGGCTTCCCGCCGAGCAGGAAGCCCGATGTGGGACTCGATCCTGTGTCTCCAGGATCATGACCTGAGCCGAAGGCAGTCGCTTAACCAACTGAGCCACCCAGGCGCCCCAGAAAACTCTCTTTTTAAATTTTTTTAATTTAATCATTTGAGAGAGAGCATGAACAGGGGGAGGGGCAGAGGTAGAAGGAGAAGCAGACTCCCTGCTGAGCAGGAAGCCTGTCGTGGGGCTCCATCCCAGGACCCCGAGATCATGACCCAATCGAGGGCAGAATGTAACTGACTGAGCCACCCAGGTGCCCCTATTTTTAAGTTCTTATGTGTGGTATTAGATGAGTAGGGTTTGATCCAAAGCTTAATGGCTAGTTAATTAAAATTATGGAAGCTAGAACGGTTACATGTTCATTCTTCATGAAATGTAATTGTAAATTATTTTAGAGTGCAGAATGGAAAATTGACATATTAACAACTACTCTTGAGTTCTAAAATATGGGAAAGAATATAAGCAAAACTAGTTTCAAATGCAATTTAAAGGGAAAAATGAAGTTTTAATATTGCTGAATTCAGTAATTAGTTTAAAAAGCTAAACTATAATGCCATTTTCACATGTACCTTTATTAATGTGCTATTTTGGTGTGTACTTTCACTAATGTATTTTTAAAGTATCATTTGTTTTCTCTTAAATGTCTTAACTTTCCTTTAGACAGTTGTTTTATATTTTAGGCAGGTGTTTTATATTTTACAACATGACCTTTCACCTGTACTCTGAAATTTTTGTACCAAATACATATTCTTTGTTTTATATGGTAAAAGCTAAAGAATTACATACATTGTTTTTAATTTGTCTAGCTTCTACTGAAAATAAAATTGATGTGGCCGCCATCAAGGAAAAGGTTAAGAAAGCAAAGAATAAGAAACTGGGAGCTCTTTCAGCTGAAGAAGTTAAGCTTAAAATGGAAGCAGATGAAAAAAAGAAGAAGAAAAAAAAGTAACATTAAAAAAAAAACCCTGGATGAGAACTCTTTAAGCTGTCTCCTTTTGTAAAGGATTTTGAGGTACTAGGGCATTAGTAGCCTATGTGTGAGAAGGAATACTCTGATCACATTTTTCTGAGTTTTTGTCATTCTTCAAAACAGTGTTTATATAAACAGCTATTCTTTATAAATATAAATTATTGTATTTTCTGTGTGTTTTTTAAAAAACTTCATGCTAGAAAGTGGTATAAATGTCTTTGTATGTATTGCACCTAATCTGTTTTGCATGTTTGGCTTAAGCATGATTTTGGTGTAATTTTTAGGTAGGCTTAAGCATGATTTTGGTGTAATTTTTAGGTAGTTTTAGATAAAGCTTTTTGGGATGTGGCTATTATAATTATCCATCAAATCCAATGTTTGATGCTGGTTAGTCTTTAAATCATGTCCCACCATTTGGTTTTAAGCAAAATAAATGCAGACTGTGCAGTGTTCTCTCTAATGCTAACAAGTAAACATTTAGGCTTATATATTTTTATAATCTCATTTTACATTATATTTAAGATTAAACAACCCATAAGCAAAAAAAGCAAGGCTTCCTAAATCTCTTAATTACTATTCTGAATCTGGGAAAATGGTAAACCAAAGACCTCAGATTGCAGGAGAGCAAGGAAAACCAGATGTTTAGAATTGAAACAGCATGTAACAAGTGATGTATAGAAATGTTTTTACTGGGGCGCCTGGGTGGCTCAGTGGTTTAAAGCCTCTGCCTTCGGCTCAGGTCATGATCCCAGAGACCCAGGATCAAGTCCCACATCGGGCTCCCTGCTCAGCGGGAAGCCTGCTTCTCCCTCTCTCACTCCCGCTGCTTGTGTTCCCTCTCTTGCTGTGTTTCTCGCTGTCAAATAAATAAATAAAATCTTTAAAAAAAAAGAAATGTTTTTACTAAGGAGGGCCAGTGAAGTTACTTAGAATTACCTAAATAGAACACATTCATTTTGTAGTTTTAGAAGTTGAGACACACAGAGGCTAGGTTACTTTCTGAAAGTAAGTAAAGTTGAAAGTAAAAATGAGTTTATTCTAGAGGTAGAAGTTGAACAGTTTTTTATTAAGGGTTTACTGCAACAACGTATTTTTTTCTGAAATGTTTTAAAATTAGAAATAAGAAATATATACCCAACTGATAATTAAAAAAAAAAACCTATATGTGAATGAATTGTGTTTTTTTGTGGATTATTAGTTCAGAAGAACTAAATGAGGGTATTTGTGCTTGACCCAAATGGTCATTATAGCACTCAGTATTAGGATTGGTGGACTAATGATGAGAAAAAGAGATAGGTATCTGTTGCGTGAAGATGTTGGCCAGTCAGGATGCACAGTAGGGTAGTATTCTGTGAAACAAACATAAAATATCCTCTTAAATGTTGTTTCTCAGTGTGCAATAATATAATTCACATAGATCTTAATGGAACAGTGAATTTATACACATACCTGTGACTTTGTCTCGCTTTAGGTTAGCTGTAAAAATCAGAAGAAAGAAAAAAATATGTACTGGTAAGGCTTTTATTTTATTTAAAAAAGCCAAGTCTCTAATTATGACCATTAACTGTTGCTTTTGCTTTCTTACCGTTTTCAGACATTGATTTTTTTTTTTTGTACTAACTATACTAATTTGGCATTTTTAAATTGACCTTATATATAAACTTTTTATATACCGTTACTCTAAGTGGGAAATAATTTTATATACCATAACTAGCAGATAATACAATTAAAATAAACTATTAGAATTTAAAAATAAAAATAATTGTTAGTAGCAATTTAGTAAAATATTTTCCTGGAAATAAGTTCCTCCCTGAGAAGAATGATACTGTTTATGATTAGTCAGTAATAAAGAGACCATGACCTCTCTCTTACAGGGATTTGGTTTGCATAATGTCATAATTATTCCTCTCTTTTCACTGAGCTTTATTCAGATTTTGACATTCAGAACACTAGGTAGAAAATTCCACATCTACTTTTGCCTTTTTGATACTTATTTAATCAAATAGATACCCTTCCTGCATCAGTCCTTTGCCAGCTGCTGTTGAATTCTATAGAGGAGTCCAGCAAGGATGTGGCTTGGTGTGTTTGTGAGAATCCCTCATTATCATACCTGTGATTGGGCTTTGCCTGTGGTGAACTACCAGGAAACTGCTGGTACTTTAATTTTTTTGCAGTTAATACCATGAATCAAAGATGTGCTGTCTTATTTACATTTTTTTTCTTACATATACTTTTTTTTTTTAAAGATTTTATTTATTTATTTGCTAGTGAATTCACAAGTAGGCAGAGGGGCAGGCAGAGAGAGGGGGAAGCAGGCTCCCTGACGAGCAGAGAGCCTGATGCGGGCCTCGATCCCAGGACCCTGAGATCATGACCTGAGCCGAAGGCAGAGGCTTTAACCCACTGAGCCACCCAGGTGCCCTTACATATACATTTTTTTAACATTAAGTATTCAGCTCTTGAATATGTAAACACTAGCTAAAATCATCCTGTGTATCATTAACAAACCCAGCATATTATGCAGAATCATTCTGATTTGGCCTCTATAGGTATTGAACCTGCCAACAGTACCTAAAGCACCAGAAAGGAATTTTTTCCTCCAATATTTGTCATAATTTGTCCGAGATACAATCTGTTAAAAGCTCTTTACCCTCATGCACATTAGCATGTTTGCCCTTTATTTTTCTTAAGGGCCCAGGTACTGGATCCCTTCGTTTTCTCAATTTTCATCCCATAAGATTAGAGGCCATTTCAAGCTAGTTCCCAGGATTAAAAGCTAAAACTCCAGGAACTTTCTTCTTGTCGTTGTGAAGTGGTTACTAATTATTTTAAGGAAACATGCCTTCAAATTAGTGCTTTTTTTGCCAGTCAGACTAGGATATAAGTGACTTAGGTATAATTCCTACCTGTTTGGAATTTAGAATCCAGGGGGAAAGATAGCTAACCTGTGGCAATAATTAAATTACTCCCGTTAAATAATTTAAAATAAGTCAGTTTTCACCACGGATTTTAAAGAAGCAGCATGAGGTTTGTTCATGGGCATAAAGACGGGACAAAGTTTGGGCATAAAGAAAGCACCAAGAGTAAACTCAACATTTGGGAGTACAGGACGGATGAATTTGTGGATAATGGGTAATATTTATGAGTGCGACTTTATGCTGGGTTCTTGTTCTAAATATAAATATTTCTTTTCC
Organism: Spilogale gracilis; assembly: GCA_004023965.1. Classification (NCBI taxonomy): domain Eukaryota; kingdom Metazoa; phylum Chordata; class Mammalia; order Carnivora; family Mephitidae; genus Spilogale; species Spilogale gracilis. The sequence continues at coordinate 17,032 of PITA01021535.1, forward strand.
TTTTTTTATTGATCTGTTTCATCAAACTTGTGAGGAGATACTGCCATCTACACTTTTTTGTTAGGGAAATTGGTTCATACAGTTGCCCAAGGTCACAGTGGTGGCACTGAATTGAACCTGGGTATACTGTTTCAAAATGTGATTTTAACTCATGTTATACTGCCTAACTTGGAAAAAAAAATAATACGCTTTGTAATGTTGTAGCAACATGAAAGGAAAAATTCAGTTAATATGTCGATACTCTGGGAAGAGATTCATTGCATAGCGGCTACAGGTTACTAGTTCTTTTAACAAAACTGAAATGAATGGTTGAACCAGGGGAGAAATAACCACTCAGAGAGCTGATCAAAAAAATGTGGCTGAGGGGCGCCTGGGTGGCTCAGTTGGTTAAGCGACTGCCTTCGGCTCAGGTCATGATCCCGTCGACCCGGGATCGAGTCCCACATCAGGCTCCCTGCTCAGTAGGAAGCCTGCTTCTCCCTCTCTCACTCCCACTGCTTGTGTTCCCTCTCTAGCTGTGTTTCTCTCTGTCAAATAAATAAATAAAATCTTTAAAAAAAAAAAAAAAATGTGGCTGGACCTGGAGTGAAGATGAGAAATTAGTGTTTATAAATCAGGAGGTTTTTTTTGATCTTGATGAAAATAGCAAATTTTGGGTCTACAATTTCTATCCTTATTATCATTTTTTATTGTACTGATAAGAGGTAAATAAGAAGGATATTATTTTCTTCCTTAAATTCACCTTAAATATATGTTCATTCCCAGGAGCATAAACCATCAGTTTGATGGCTACCTGATGCCAGCCTCCCTGAAAATAGCTATTAGGATAAAGCAAACATTCGTATTCTTAACTCTGTAGAGAAAGTTTTATAGTTTCAGATACATTGTATTATTGGTAGATTTTTCCTTTTACTCACTGCAGAGATTATCCAAACATTTGTCATCACTGGGGCAGGCACTGCAAGTAGATCCTTTTCTGTATGGCCTTTGATAGCTTTGTCTAAAAGTAGAAAGAAACTGTCCATTAGGAGAGATTATTTTTTTTACAGTGAAATTTATTGTGAATCTTTGGCTAAATCTGTAGGATGGAAGTCCACAGATTCCCAGGGTTGAGGGAAATGGAAGCTTGTTAATATTTAGAGTTTTATTCTATGTGTCTGTGTATGAACCTATGTCTTCACCACATCATCTCATTTAACTTTTTTTTTTTTTTTAAGATTTTATTTGATAGAAAACAGCTAGAGAGGGAACACAAGCAAGGGGAGTGAGAGAGGGAGAAGCAGGCTTCCTGCCCACAAGGGACCCCAAAGTAGAGCTCTATCCCAGGACCCTGGGATCATGATCTGAGCCGAAGGCAGACACTTAACAACTAAGCCACCCAGGCGCCCCTCCCCCCCCATTTAACTCTTAAGACAACTCTAGAAGTTATTTTTATTTTACAGATAAGGAAACTAAAGCTCTCAGAAATTAACTTGTTGAAAATCACAATATGTACATGTCAGAGTCCCAAGAAAACCCAGATTGGTCCGACTCTAGGGCAACCCTCGCTCTACATAACTGTCTGGCCTATATCATCACTACCATCCAAAATGCTGCCCATCCTAACTTCTTAAGACTTACATTTATTCTTAGTTTAGCAAGCCTCCATGGGTTTTATTGGACAGGAGTCATTTGGCTGGGTTAAGTGCCTTCCAAAAGAAAATAACAAGAGATAGGGGGAATTTCTAACATGCAGTTTGTTTTCACATAAAAGATGTGAATAATTACTGAGCATCCTTAAATGAATTAATTTTCACAGTAGCCTGTGAGGAAGATACTATTATTTATCCCTAGTATAGCTAGAGGTGAGGCACCGAGTTTAACTAACCAAGGTCATATACTAGAAAGTGAAATAATACACATTTTATATCCCCATGAATATCTTCAGAGTAGTAATGAGTAATGATGAGACCTGCACATGCATTGCAGTAAATCAGCCATTGTACTCATCTGTTTTGGAAAGGAGTTCTTAATTTTTTGTGTTATGGTACTCTTTGGCAGTCTGGTGGTGCCTATGGACTCTAAAATAGTTTGGTTTTATTTCCTTTTTTTTTTTTTTTAATTTTTATTTATTTGACAGAGAGAAACACAGCCAGAGAGGGAACACAAGCAGGGGGAGGGAGAGAGGGAGAAGCAGGCTTCCGACAAGCAGGGAGCCGGATGAGGGGCTCGATCCCGGGTCTCCGGGATCATGACCGGAGCCGAAGGCAGTCGCTTAACCAACTGAGCCACCCAGGCGCCCCTTTATTTCTTTTTTTTTAAGGTAGGTTTCATGCCGAGGGTGGAGCCCAATGCAGGGCTTGAACTCATAACCCTGAGACCTGAGCCAAGATCAAGAGTTGGACACTTAACTGACTGAGCTACTGAGGTGCCCCCCCCCAAATAGTTTGTTTTTAAGTGCATAAAATAAAGTTTGTAAGATTATAAAGGAAACCGAGTAAGTTCAAATAGTTATCAAAATGTTAATATTTTTTATTTAATTGAGAAGCAATATGTGTTTCTCAAATAAGATCTAGCAAGAAGTCTAATGATGATAGTACCTTTAATAATAGATTACAACCATATTTTGAGGTATCTGCAGCAAGCAGAATATGCTATGAAAATATCTGATATTTACAAAGATAGAAGTAGTACTAACAGTCAAATTGCTGACATTAGTAAAGTGTTGTCTTCATACATAGTGAAATGTTTTCAGTAGAGATTAGTGAACATAAAGGTTTAACTTACTTTTTAAAAAAATTTTTTTTGTTTATTTATTTGACAGAGAGAAACACAGCTAGAGAGGGAACACAAGCAGGGGGACTGAGAGTGAGAGAAGCAGGCTTCCTGCCAAGCAGGCAGGCTGATGTGGGGCTCCATCCCGGGACTCCAGGATCATGACCTGAGCCAAAGGCAGACGCTTAACGACTGAGCCACCAGGCCCCCTAATTCAACTTTTTCCTAATTCGAGTTCATGGACTCGACTCCCCTCCTCTAACACTATATAGCTTTACCTCCAAAGTTAAGAAAGTTAAGGAGACATTACTTTTTATTAATAACACCTTGTTTCCAACACCAAGTATGTGTTCTGATTTTCTTTGGCTCCAAATTAGGTTGTTTCAGAAACTAAGTTCATCCTCATGCTTTATACTGTGGAAAAGAGTCAAAGGAATCTTCTGATAACAATTATAAAAGACCTCCAAAATACACATTAATCATGGGGGTATCTTTCATTGTCAGAAAGCACAGCACTCATTGAGTGGTCAAGTTCTAGAATGTTTTATTAAAATTGTTTTTTTGCTACTTCATTCTTTGTTGAATTGTGTATTCCAAATTATAAAGAAAAAGAAGAAATTACTACTTCAAATTACTACTTAAAGACAAGGCGGTTATGAATTCTAGGGAAATGGCAGAATTCATCCTGGGAGAAATACACTACTGAATAGGCCTCATTTGTCTGAATAGGAACAATTGAGACCAAGGGCCCTAAAGTATTCTGTCCCTAAAGAAGCAGGCAATGTTCGTGTTTCCCCAGGTAGCCTGAGAGAGTCAGGGCCCCAGGACAGAGGAAGAGAAAAGACAGATTTTTTTTTTCTTTTTTTGTAAAGATTGTATTTGATAGAGAAAAAGTGAAGGGGAACACAAGCAGGGGGAGTGGGAGAGGGAGAAGCAGGCTTCCCACTGAGCAGGGAGCCTGAAGTGGGGCTCGATCCAAAGACCCTGGGATCATGACCTTAGCCAAGGGCAGATGCTTAATGACAGAGCCACCCAGGTGCCCCCAGATTTTTTGTTTTTAAGTAATTTCTATGCCTTACATGGGGCTCTGACTCAGAACCCCGAGATCAAGAGTCACAGACTTTACTGACTCCATTTTCTCAAGAATGTCGAGGGTGGAGCCCAATACAAGAATGTATAGGATGCATAAACACACATGTATGTTTAAAGAAAGGTGGGGGGCATGTCATGGGTCTACCCTGTTTTCCAAAGGAAAAACTGTATCCATTTCAGTTTTTCCAAAACTTCAAAAGTAAATGAAATAAATTACATAAGTTGGGAAATTTAATCCAGTTATCTTTGTTTTGAAAATTATACAAAACATGCCAAGTTTTTAATAAACCATTATAAATATAAAGTAACACCAAGCCTCCCATTTTATGCTGTTACTACCATTTCCCACTGATCTATGTCCCTGAAAATATTTTAGTCTTTCCACTCTTAAAAATGTGTTGTGATGTGCCTGGGTGGTTCAGTCATTTAGGTGGCTGTCTTCAGCTCAAGTCATGATCCTGGGGTCCTGGGATCGATCCCGGCATCGGGCTCCCTGCTCACTCTCCCTCTGCTTGCCACTCTGCCTACTTATGCTATCTCTTCATAAAGATAAATAAAAACCTTAAAAAGAAATACATGTTGTATGTGTGTGTATTTATATAGCACTTGTAAAGGGTGCACACACATTCTTTTTAAAATGTAGCAAGTATTAATGGAGTAGATCTCTGGGTAGAGGAATTGTGATATTTTCTTTTTTACACTTTATTATCCCAATTTTCTATAGAGAAAATAAGTACTTCTAAAGTAGATTTTAAAAAATTGAGGAAGAGGTGGATGCAGGTACTTACCCCGGTCCATAGTTGCATATGAAATGTGCTGAATTGGTTAAGCCTCTGATGCCATCAACGGTGTGACAGTGCTGTACCGCACAGCCAACTTTGTAACTGTCTGCCCAGACCACCTGAAAGAAAATAAGGAGTTGTAGCAAGAGAGAGATAATAAAGTGAACATTTAAGTATGATTAGGCCTTCCTAAACACCGTGAGGTGTATTCACTCTAGTAAGTAGAGCCCCTGCTTCCAGGGAGTACTCAGGTGCTCGAAATCCATTTGGAAACAAGACTTGGAATTATTATTATTGGTGTATGAGTGTGTGAAATAAACATGTACATGATCCTAAGATAATTTTCGGCACTTGAAATAAAATAGTGAATGCTGGGGTGGAGGGGCTGAGCCTGGGTGTCTGAGAAGGAGTCATGGAGGAGGCAGCACACGAGATGAATGCCCAGGAGACCAAAACGGGAGGAAGAACCTTCTGTGCTGAGGGAGCGGTGGTGCAGAGGTCCCTCGGTGGAACCATCTTGGCTGTGAGAGTGGCAGAGAGAAGGCCAGCAGAGCTGGAGTCCTGGTAATAGAGTTGTTCACAGTGAGGTAAGAGGCAGAGCGGCAGGTCATGGGGAATCTGGTAGGCAAGTGAGCATAGACTCTTTTTTTGCACATCAGAAGGATCTCTTTGGTTTTTAGGGAGTCAGTAAATGGAGAAAAGCAAAGAAGCAAAGAGGGAGGGCATTTATTTGAGAGGCTGTTTCAGTCAGTGGTGCAACAAAGACAAGATGGTGGCCCACAGTTGGGTGGTGGTGGTGACACGTTCCCAGGGAATCCATCAGGTTCAGGGTTCAGCTTCTAGCTAAATCTGAAAGGCTTTGCTTTTGCTTTCAGGGTGGGGGAAGTGGGAACATTTGGGGCCTGAGTAACACTTCCTGAGATTAGGAAAACTAGGGAAGGAGGAGAGTGGGGTGGGGGTAGCACTGATCCGGGATCTGTACAGGTCCGGTGACCTCTGAGACGCCGAAGTGCAAAATAAGTTTGTGGCTGAAAGTGGCCATGTATAGTTCAGGGGACTGAGCGGGGCTAGAGATAGAAATCTGGAAGACACAGGACTAGATCAGATCATAGGCAAAGATAATAGATAAACAAGTAAATGAGAGAATGGGATAAAGAGAAAAAGAAAGTCAACCAGCAAAACAATTGAAAAGGAGTGCTGAGTGGCATAGAAGGGAGATAAAGGACAGGCAGCTTCAGGGAGAGCGGCCTGCCTGCCACACTGGACCCCATGGTCAGGAGGGCTCCTTGGTTTAGTTCAACATTGTTACATACTTTTCCACACTTAGTGGCACTTTCCCCCCAATTTTTGGACAAGGAACTTCACATTTTCATTTTGCATGAAGCCCCACAAATTATACAGCTCATCTTAACCAAGAGTGATGTCACAGAAGCCTAAAATATATATATATTTGATCTTTAAAGAGCTGGTGTCTGGACATAAGCCAGCAATTATATGCATTCCTTTTTACAGTGATGAAATTACTTTTACTCATTTTTTTTTTCAAAAGCAATTTTGTGACAAGACTTGTGCCAAACACAGGGGATACAGAAGTGAATGAGCCGGAGCTGGTGCGTGCCTTCACAAAATGTAGAGAAAAGCTGCCATGGCACTTTTATGCTAGGGTTTGACTATGGTGGAGGTGGGTGGGCAGAGGGAGCTAAGGGAGTGTACAGCATGGGAGCCTGCTCTGACTTAGGTCGAACTGAAGCCCAGTGAGCTGGTCTAAGAGTCAGGAGAAGTCTTCCAGAGCGGGCAGCATATGCTAACTAACCCAAGATGAGAAAGACTCACCAAATTGAGACAAGGCTGGTGTGGCTACAGGAAAATGTTCAAGTTTACTTTAAAAAAAAATCAGTGAAGACCTCGGGGACAGACAATAGAGATATGGATCAGAGGCTGTGCTTCTCCAAGGCTTAGAGATGGGACGCGGGTGAGGGGAGTGGTGAGGGAGGCTGAGGGGGGCAGGAGGGATGGGGACAAAACATCAGGTAGGGCTGCAGCTCTCTGCATTCTGTCCTCTTTGGTTTGGCAACTAGGGAGACTACAGGAAGGCACTTTCCTTCAGCAAGGGACAGGTTCCCTTCCTGATCAACCTTTCATCTCACACAGGACTCCCTTGCCAGGAACTGAGCCCTCTAGCTCAGGTTGAGAGCCTAGCATTATGGCCATGAATCCTCAGATTTGATCCTTATACTTTCCAATCATTTTTGCATTAATTTAAATAGTTTTGAATTTTTCTTCGTTGTATCTGAAAGTGATTCCACCTGGGAAGCTTTGTTTAAAATGCAAGTTTCTGGGATGCCTGAGTGGCTCAGTTGGTTAAGTGACTGCCTTCGGCTCAGGTCATGATCCCGGAGACCCTGCCTGGCGGAAAGCTTGCTTTTCCCTCTCTCACTCCCCCTGCTTGTGTTCCCTCTCTAACTGTGTTTCTCTCTGTCAAATAAATAAATAAAATCTTTAAAAAATAAATAAAATGCAGGTTTCTGGGCCCATCTCAGTCCTGCTGAAAGAGAGACTTGAATTGTCCTTGAAATCTTTTTTTTTTTAATATTTTATTTATTTATTTGACAGAGAGAGAGAGATCACAAGTAGGCAGAGAGGCAGGCAGAGAGAGACGAGGAAGCAGGCTCCCCGCTGAGCAGGGAGCCTGATGTGGGCCTCGATCCCAGGACCCTGAGACCATGACCTGAGCCAAAGGCAGAGGCTTAACCCACTGAGCCACTAAGGCGTCCAAAATCTTTTTTTTTAATTGAGATATTATTGATATATAAGATTACATGGGTTTCAGGTATACAACATAATGATTCAATATCTTTATACATTATGAAATGATCACCATAATAAATGTAGTTAACATGTGCTGGAAAGAAAGTCACCAGCCTAAAATGGCATCACTTGTGCTAAGCCATGTCACCCAACTGGGGCCTAAGGCCTAACCTAATTGCACTTTCAACCGCCCCCTGAAATGCATTTTTGTTTTGTTTTGTTTTTTGGTTAAGATTTTCTTTATTTGAGAGAGAGACAGACAGAGAGAGCACAAGCAGGATAGAGGGAGAGGGAGAAGCAGACTCCCTACTGGGAGCTGGGAGCCCGATACCCCACTGAGCTGGGAGTCCATTACCCTGGGATCATGACCTGAGCCGAAGACAGACACTTAACGACTGAGCCACCCAGGCGCCCGCAGTAATGCAATCTCAACAGATCAGGCAGGAACCTTCTGGTCAGCACCAATAAGCTAATTCATCACAGGGACCTCTCCATCCCTCACCTAATAAGACCCTTTTCTCCCCCAAGGAAGATGACCTCACTCAAATAATCCTTTTTTCTGTTTCCAACTTTTTGTCCTGCCTTTAAAAACCTTTCCCTTTCTGTAGCTCCCTTTGGAGTTCCCCTCTACTTGCTAGATGGGATGCAGCCTGATTCATGGATTAGCTAAGAAAGCCAATTAGATCTTTAACATTACTTAGATGAATTTTGGTTATTTAACATCCATTACCATATAGTTACAGATTTTTTTTCTTGTGATGAGAACTTCTAAGATTTACTCTCTTAGTACCTTTCAGATATACACTACAGTATGGTTAGTTATGCTCAGTTAGCTTGCCACACATGACATCCTGGACTTAGTTATTTTATAACTGTAAATCTGAGCCCGGGACCACATTCACCCATTTTGCTCCCCCCCGCCTCCCTAGCAACCACCAGTCTATTCTCTAAGAGTTTGTTTTTTGCTTAGATTCCACATTGAAGATGGTATTTGTCTTTCTTGGCCTGACTTCATTCACTTAGCAAAGTACCCTCCAGATCCATCTAAGCTGTTACAAATAGCAGAGTTTCTTCTTCAGGAAAACGTGTTACATATATAGGAATATTATTCAGCCATAAAAAAGAATGAAATCTGTATTTTAACAAGTTCCCTAGGCGATTATTATGCATGCTAACTGGGTGCAATGTTGTCTGTGTTTTCCTTTTACTATAACCTTAGGAAATCATTTTATATTTTTTATCCTTTGGTCTTTGAGCACTTTCTTCAGGTGTTGTTTTATCTCAAGTATTCTTAATCTTTGGGCTTCTGATGCAAACATCTTTAATGCTTTAAGCTGCTTCTTCTGTTTAACTGTCTTTTACTTTTCTTTTCTGGTCTCTTTGCAAGGGTATGCAATGTTTTTTTTTGGTTTTTTTTTTAAAGATTTTATTTATTTATTTGACAGAGAGAAACACAGCGAGAGAGGGAACACAAGCAAGGGGAGTGAGAGAGGGAGAAGCAGGCTTCCTGCCGAGCAGGCAGCCGGACGCGGGGCTTGATCCCGGGCTTGATCCCGGGTCTCCGGGATCATGACCTGAGCTGAAGGCAGTCGCTCAATCAGCTGAGCCACCCAGGCGCCCCCCAAGGGTATGCAATGTTAATTACCATTCACTTTGCTTTAATTGGTGTCTTTTTTAAAGTCAGATTGTGGCGGCGCCTGGGTGGCTCAGTTGGTTGGGCCACTGCCTTCGGCTCGGGTCATGATCCCGGAGACCCGGGATCGAGCCCCACATCGGGCTTCCTGCTCGGCGGGAAGCCTGCTTCTCCCTCTCTCACTCCCCCTGCTTGTGTTCCCTCTCTAGCTGTGTTTCTCTCTGTCAAATAAATAAAATCTTTAAAAAAAAAAAAAAATATATAAAGTCAGATTGTAATTAACACCTCATAAAACCCATCCTTTTTAGGTGCCCAGTTCCATGAATTCTGACAAAAACATAGTGGGTAGCCACCACCATATTCATGACCTAGAACACTTCCATCACCCCCAAAAGTTCCCTTGTTCTCCTTTATGGTTGGTTCTTTCCCCATCCCCTGGCCCCTGACAATCACTGGTATGTTTTTGGTCCTTATCATTTTACTTTTTCCAGAATGTTACATAAATGGGATCAGTTTAAATGCAATTTTTCCTTTCTGGCTTCTTGCACTAAGCATAAGCCTTTGAGATCCATTAGTGCTGTTGGGCTCGTGTCCTTATTGCACGGATGTCCCATAGCTTATTCTCCATTCAGGTTGTTCTCTTTTTAAAAGCTTTATGGGCATTTAGATTCTGGGTTCTACTTATGGGCTCTGGAGCTACAAAGACAGAGTTCATATTCCAGCTTAACCACTCACTCTGTGACCATGACCTTAGCTTCCTTCACTATTTATCGAGGATAACACTATCGACTCCCCAGACCTATTTTGACATTTCCAATGGGCCCATAAGAATGTATTCAGCAAATGTTCATGTTTTATTCTCTAATTACTAATTTTCTTCTGTTTTAAAATTTTGAAAACTATCAGGCAGATTCTTGTGTATTTTCATTTATTTTATTTTTTAATTTGAGCTTTCATTTTTTTTTAAATGTAAAAGAAAAAAAGCATAATTATTAAAAAATAATGAGAACTACTGATTAGTGGGAATTTACCTGATGCCAAGGTAGTGTTAACAGCTTTCTATGCAACATCATGTTTAATTTTATAACAAATCACGAAAGAAATATGGCCCCTATTTTTATAGATGAAAGTTGGAACCTACTTCTGTTTGACCACAAAGTACTGTGAGGACAGTCCATGCCCTGAGCAAGATGTTTTCAGAGTGCTTTCCCTTTTAGCAGAACTAGGAACGACTCTCTATTCCTTTCCATCAAAAACATTGCATCGGGGGAACCTACTGGAGGCAGGCATGTCTCTCCTTTGGAACTAATGCTCCCTTCCCACCATCTTTTTTCAAGTCTCAGTATGAGTCCTTCTGACTCATTACCAGGCACTATTAATATGGTGGCACTGCAACATATATAAAACCAGGTAGAGAAACTGTGAAACATGTCCCACTTTCACTGGTTCTCTGAGTGTAAAAATAACGTTTTCAAAGGAGGGTGGCAGCGCTGCAAGGCTTAAAGCCAAAAATGAGATCTATGGTGCCATCTAGTGGGCATTCTCAGCATTACCAAACCGAAGCAGCTGTCCCGCCTATATACTGAAGTCAAGCGATTCCCAAGTTTTATAAAGGCGAAATTCAGGCAACAAAATCCTCCATTTTAATATGCCAAATTCTTACACAGTGCAAATCTATCTCTAGTGAAGGACGAGCTAAAGTGTTGACCTAATGTGTCGAGAAATTCCACATCTTTATGAGTCAGTAATTGGATCTAAATCTATTGTCCTTACTCTGTACAACCAACCTTGACCAGCCAAAATCTGAAAACAGCTTTTTATTACTAGAAGATGAGGATATGTAGGGAGTTATAATATCCACTTGACGTAATTCCCAGCAAGAATTTAAGATGGCAACTGAGTAGTATTGAATCTCCCAGTAACATTTCTTGCAAGGATGAAAACATTATATTTTAATGTAAAACCATCTCTAACCAGGCTGTCAAAAATCTTCTTCCAAAATAATTGCAAACAAAAAACAAAAAACAAAAAAAATCTCATGAGGAAGATCTAATCTTTGTTTAATGCCTAATAAGCACCAGCACTTTACTAGATAATTTATATAAATCCTATTATTTAATCCTCACCACATACCTGATACCTAGATCCCAGCTCTCCCTCTTACTAGCTAGTGACACTGGGAAAACAACTTTTACTTCTTCTTCTTTTCTTTTTTTTTTTTGACTAGGCAAAGAACTTTGTTAACCTTGTTTCAAACTTTACTCTAAGGTTTCTTCAGTTTAATTAGCTACAAATAATGCATTGTGTCTGAGCAAAAACTGAAAAGAGCTGCAGTGTCCAAGAGGCTTGGGCTTAAAAAATTAAAATAGAGTTCTTGATTTCATCAAATCCACAAGCAAAATTTTAAAAAGCAGTCATCATAAAAAATAGCAGCTCCCAGTAAGTTCTTTAAGTCTTATCTTCTTCAGGAGATGACTCAGGTCAGTTTGCTTCATTCTTGGAAGCCTATCAAAATTCCACAAGATAGGGACGCCTAGGTGACTCAGTTGGTTTAACGTCTGCCTCCTGCTCATGTCATGATCCTGGGGGCCTGGGATTGAGGCCTGCATCAGGCTCCCTGCTCAGTGGGGAGCCTGCTTCTTCTGCTTCTCTCTCTGTCTCTCATGAATAAATAAAATCTTAAAAAAAAAAAAAAAAAGTGCTGTAATATTCAAGGGCACCAGGATGGCTTGGGTTAAGCATCTGCCTTCAGCTCAGGTCATGATCACTAGGTCGCAGGATCCAGTCCACCCTTTAGGCTCCCAGCCCAGTGGGGAGTATGCTTCTCCCTCTCCCTCTGCCTCTCTCCCTGCCTGTGCTCTGTCTCTCTCTCTCTCTCAAATGAATAAATTTTTAGAGAAAAAAAAAAAAGAGTCTGTGGCCAGTTTAACAGTCCTTTGATCTTCACATATTTGGTGTGGTGAGCTACTAGCCGTTCTTCTGAAGTACAAAGCTCATTTGTACCCACCGTACGCTTGTTAATTTTGCCTGGAGTTCTCTTCCTTTTCCTTTCCATTTGATAAGCTCTCACTTGTTTTCTAGAACCAACTATCCTGCTGTATAAACAGCGCCTACATCTCCAGACGTCCCTTTGGCCAGATCCGTTGCTGTGTCCTCTTTGCCCGGATGGCACATTATCAGTTTCTCCACAATGCACCACTCTGTGCCATATTACATCTGCTTACGCACATGTCTCTCCTCAAAGAAGGTCACCTCCTAAGGATCAGGGGCCACTGCCATCTGTGTCCCTCATTCCTTGCCCCATCCCACATTTCTCCTCACTTTAACTTCTTGGCGATTTTACTCCTCAATAATATGGTAGGACATAAGCTTTTGTCCCAGGATCTGTTTGGCAGGAATCTGTACGAAGACATCTGAGCAGGGAGTGCCTTACAACGGTGCCTCATGCAGGACAGAAGCTTAAACACGGACTAAATGACAGTGGGTACCCCAAAACGGACAATTATTTTTGGAGGTTTAAACAGCGCAACGTTTAATGGTACCAAGTACTGCCTGTAGGCAACCTGAAGTTAGCTTTCCGGTCTCAAGGACTTGTGGAATTCTGATGGAATCAATTTTCTCATTACAACTTTTTGTGAACAGAAGCCACGATGAATGGTTTATGGGATAAGTCTAGGGGAAACCGTATTTATATTTTCAAGAAAGGGACAAATGACACTGGTGGCTTGATAAATTAATCTTGAGGTGAAAATGTCACTGAAATCTGCCCTCACATCATAATAAGGGCGATGCCAACCTTGTTTTCCCTGGAATCACGCCAGTGACACTAGAGGCTCTGTAAGGCTGAACTTCGTCGAGAGTTTGCCCAACAACATTTTGCTCTTTAAAAAACACCTATTATTCCAAGATAACTACTTTGTTAGAAATGTTTTTGCCCTCAGACCTCATTCCAACACATTTTTGTACATTAGAACCAGTCAGACACGGGTTCAGCCCCTTTAATTATTGGCTTGACAAAGACTGCCAGAAACAAGGGTAAATCAATGAAGTGTGGTGGGATCCGGGAGGCAGCAGAGCAAGCAGACCTCAGAAGACACTACCCGAGGGACTGGTTTACACATGTTGCAAACAGGCATTAGAGTCAGGAAACCAAAACCAGCTTGAGTTTAAAAAAAAAAAAAAGAAAGAAAGAAAGAAAGAAAATCTCAGTGGGAGCCTCTGAATGTGGCCACTGGGACTAAATACTGTAGATGTGGGGACATAGAAGAGCCACAGGATGGTTTACACAAGTTTAACATGGTGGTCTTGCCGCTGTTGTTTTTCTCATCTTCGTGTGACGCATCATAGGCTCCCTGCCCATGCTCAGAGGAATGGGGGGATATGAAATGGAAGCTTCTGTCAGAGATGCTTATTTCTCCCAAGTTTTGAGCCCCAAATCAAGTGCCTCCAATTCAGTCACCATGTCCTCTGAAAGCTCACAAATGGAGTAAAATCCCCCCCGGGTGTGGGGGAGTTGCTGTTATCAAAACATTCGAAGTCTATCCCGACTGGTGAGGTTTACCCACATAACTGAACTCATCAAGCACTACCTCTCCAGCTGTGGAAGTTTGTTCCATTTATTTATTTTTAAAGGACACTTGCAACCCCTACTCTTTCATGTTTGCAGGTGCACCATCATACTATATATTTTCTTAACACCAGATTCCAGTTTTCTCCTTACCCTTGAAGAGACAGTGTCAAGAGAATATAGGGCAGACACTTACCTGAGTGTAATGGCCACAGACCTTAGTGCATTTCTGAGTCTCAAAGTCATAGTCTTGAATTTCACTGTGCCAGTGTGTGATGGCTGAAGACACAGAGAACTGGGATACGGACCCAGTCCAGATGTTTTCTCCCACTGAAGAGAAATTTGGGTGCAGCTTGCTCGAATGCAGCTGTCCATTGTGTGCAAACCAACAGTTTTTTGCCCATGCTTTTGCAATCTGGGCTAGTGCTGGGTCCCACGTCTGCCAAAAGAACATTAAACAACAGGAGGGTCAAGAATGAAAACTGGATTTTGTGAAGATCTTTCAACCACAGGGAAAAAGGCGTGTTGAAGAGGAATCAGTGTAGATTGGAAGTTGAGAAAGCTGGTGGTGAGAGGGTGACTCAGCCTCCTACAGTAGATAAGAGAACAGAAAGCCCTCACACATCACAGAACAAGAATCTACCTCCTGCACAACCCACAAGCCCTGTGAGCTGTAGGCAGGCGCCACCAAATCTGTGGGGAATCCAGAAATGTTACAGGCCACTGCACCCCACTCACTGATGAACCACGTCCTGTCCCTTTATTTATTTATTTTTATTTATTTATTTATTTGACACACAGAGATCACAGGTAGGCAGAGAGGCAGACAGAGAGAGAGGAGGAATCAGGCTCCCTGCTGAGCAGAGACACCCCCCCCCCCATACGGGCCTCTATCCCAGGACCCTGAGATCATGACCTGAGCTGAAGGCAGAGCTTAACCCTCTGAGCCACCCAGGTGGCCCACACCCTGTCCCTTTAAAACCGTCTGGGCCAGGCAGAATGCCTGAAGCTGGCTTTTGGACCAGAGTCTGCCTCCGACCCAGGTGGCCAGCCTCCTGAGTTAAGCTCCTATTCCTTTCCATTCAAAAAGAATGAAAACTGGTACCAAACAATGTACTAGGAGTGAGCAAAGTGAGAATTTGAGAGGTGAGAGGTCATTAGGGTAACGACCGGAACAGAGAAGGAGCTGCTACCCTTGGGTGCTCCAGCTAAGTGGGTTCTTCCATGACCTAGAGGGCCAGTGGGAAACTTGATGACCGAGTTTTGCAGAATTCAGAATCTAAATGAGGGAGCGGCCCTCTTGGTGCAGTGGGCAGCGCGTCAGAATCTAAATGAGGGGCATGGACCAGCATCTCACTGTGGGTCATTATATGCAGAACATTGTAGACTGTGTTTCACATGGTTTAAATGATTTTTTTTTAAGATTTTATTTATTTATTTGACAGCGAGGAACACAGCCAGAGAGGGAACACAAGCAGGGGGAGTGAGAGAGGGAGAAGCAGGCTTCCCGCCGAGCAGGGAGCCCGATGTGGG
>PITA01021536.1:0-32492 GCA_004023965.1 Spilogale gracilis
TCAGCCATCAAATGAATGAAATCATGCCACTTACAACCACATGGGTGGAGCTAGAGAGTGTTATCTTAAGTGAAATCAGTCACTCAGAGAAAGACAATACCATAGGCTGTCACTCTTATGTAGATTTGAAGGAAGGAAAAAATAAAGGAGAATAAATAGACAAGCCAAAATACAGACTTTTTTCCAAAGGATTTTCTTTCTTCCATTCTTTCTTTGACAGAAATTAGAGGAAGAGCACAAGTAGACAGAATGGCAGGCAGAAGGAGAGGGAGAAGCAGGCTCTCTGCTGAGCAGGGAGCCTGAGGTGGGGCTTGATTCCAGGACCTTGGCATAATGACCTGAGCCAAAGGCAGACGCTTCACTGACTGAGCCACACAGGCACCCCACAGACTCTTAACAATAGAGAACAAACTGATGGTGAACAAAGGGGAGGCAGATGGGGGAATGAGTGAAATAGGTGAGAGGATTAAGAGTGTGCTTTTCCTGAGGAGCATGAAGTAAGAGATCAAGTTACTGAGTCACTCTATTGTACATCTGAAACAAATATATCACTGTATGTTAAGTCAACTGGAATTCAAACGAAACCTCAAAGAAGATAGGTTTCTTTCATAACCTATTTGAAAAAGCTTTTGCTGCGCAATGTTCATAAGCCCTACTTGGGAGTATTTTCTCCACAAGATTTATTCATTCTATGCCTCCAATTCAAAGAGCACTGTGTTCTTATACTGTAACGGTTCATTCTAGCCCACAGGAGCCATCGTCCCTTTCTGTCCTGGCTCAGCACCTAGGGATTCAACAGTGTCAATAGAGACAGATGCCACCTCACAGTCCAGAAAGCTGTTTTTGTTTCTGTTTTAGTGTGAGATAGTCACAGAGTTTGGAAGGGGTTTCAGAGCAGGTTTGTTCTCTGTCCTGGATCTTGAATTCAATGACCACTCCCTGGATCCTTTTGGCTTACAGGTTCCCTGTGGATGGGTTTGCTTCCAATCACATCCATGGAAGATGCAACAGTGGGTGGGCTCAGTGCTGGACAGGAAGAGGTTGAAGTACAGGCAAAGATACGAGCCTTCACCTGATGCAGGAACTTCTAAGGGAACATGTATGGGAGGTAAAAGAAACAGGAAGCCACCGAGGTTACCAAAGGAACGCAGGAGGCACAAGGCACAGAATCTCGAGATGTAGGGCTTGGAGGCTGCTTGAGCTACCTCTGGGAGGGAGGGGGCTGAAGGAACAAGAAAGAGGCACACATCCGTCTACATAGTTGACACAGAGCCTGGGCTCAGGATGGGCTGGCTCCGGTCCCTCAATGTTCAGTGGGACAGCTGGCTCCAGGGCTCAGGGGACATGCGGAAGGATATAGGAGGGAAGGTTACCACCTGCCCAGGTCATCTCCTCTTTGAACAGACAGTCCAGCGAGACGGTCTGACAACTGACCAGAGGACTTGAAAGACATGCTGTGGGTGATCTAAGGGATGGAGAATTAGAAAACAATGTTGGTTTTAAAGGAGAGATCTGTAAACTCAGGAAGTGTGGAGAGCTTCCTCAGGAGGACTGAGGGGAGTCCAGGCCAGGCTGAAAAGGGAGACACAGTTCTCCTGATTGGGGACCTGCAGTCCCCTTCCAGTGCAGGGCATCATCCTCACCTCACAGGGGATCTAGGGAAGTGTTCCATCAGGGGACTGACATAGTTGCCTGTTGAGAAGGCTACCCTGATATCATGTTCCTCAGGGCCCCAGGGAGGAGGGCCAGGTGGATGGAAGACAATAGCCTAGGGGCCATGGGGAAGAGCAGAGGTCAGTGGCCATGAAAATGAGGAAAATTAGGAGGCAGCAGCATGGGAGGTGGCTCGAAAGTACCACAGGCATAGTGCACACAGGTAGAGTGACTGGGTGCCTTTGGAGCCAGGCATGGCTGACTACTACTACAAACTACTCCTGACCACAACCCTCGGAAGTGTGCACCACCACAGCCATCCTCTCCCCTCTCCCTCTCTTAGCTGCTGCTAAGAATCATAGTCACAGACCCAGGTCCATTTGTATGGAAATGAAGGAGTGCCCCCTCCTGCTCTCCCAACCTACACACTGCCCCTGAGGTGGCATCCAGTGCAACCCTGGTGCCTGGCCAGACTGCTGTCTACCTGTCTCCACACAACTCAACAGATGGGAGGGTGTCCCTGGATTCCAGAGGATATGATAAGACAGATCCACAGGCTTCACTACCCCACCCACCAACAATAACCAGTGGGTCACTCCAGATCTCAGCTAGTTTCATGAAGTATTTAGGGGCACCTGGGCGGCTCAGTTGCTTGGGCGACTGCCTTCGGCTCAGGTCATGATCCCAGAGACCCGGGATCGAGTCCCACATCGGGCTCCCTGCTCGGCAGGAAGCCTGATTCTCCCTCTCTCACTCCCCCTGCTTGTGTTCCCTCTCTGGCTGTGTTTCTCTCTGTCAAATAAATAAAATCTTTAAAAAAAAATAAAGGTATATTTAAACTTAGGTCTGATAGAATTATTAACTCCAAATGGGATTTAATAGTATTTATGTCCTGTTCCAACTGTTGCTTCCAATAAATGCATTTCTTTAAACATCTGTTTTATATAAATATATATTATAAAATAAGGATGATTTAGAATCCACACTTTTTTAAAAGATTTTATTTATTTATTTACGTATTTGTTTGTTTGTTTGTTTGACAGAGAGAAACACAGCTAGAGAGGTAACACAAGCAGAGGGACTGAGAGAGGAAAAAGCAAGCTCCCCGCCGAGCAGGAAGCCTGATGTGGGGCTCAATCCCAGGTCTCCAGGATCATGACCTCAGCCAAAAGCAGTCGTTAACCAACTGAGCCACCCAGATGCCCCTAGAATCCACACTTTTAAGAGAAATTCAGTTCGCTTTACTAAACCTACCGTGGGAAAGGAAATATAGATATCCATCATCACAACTGAGAACATCACAAAAGAAGACAGTCAGACACAATGTGGAGTTTCATGGAAGAATATAATACTCCTTAAGTAGTTTTCCCTAAATATTTAACCTGTTGAAAGCTATAGATCCGGCTACTCATTTACAAAAACAGAGATGTCAGAGAAATGTCCTAACAAAGAGTATGAAGACATCATCCATAAGTCCACATTGCATATATTTTTACAGGAAAAAATAGTTTCCAAATGAATAAACTGTAAGAAAAGGAAGAAAGAAAGAGGGAGGGAGAGAGGGAGGAAGGAAGGAAGGAAGGAAGGAAGGAAGGAAGGAAGGAAGGAAGGAAGGATAGACCTCAGAAACTAATCAACATGTGTATGGTCTTCACTTATGACACAGAAGCAGAAAATATACAGTGGGGAAAGGAATTTTCTTCAGTGAAAAGTACTGGGGAAACTGGACACTAAGTACAGAAGAATGTGACTGGAGCACTTTCTGATACCGCACATAAAAATGATGAATGGATGAATGACTTGAACATAAGAACTGAATCCTTAAACCTCCAAGAAGAAAACACAGGTTGTCAGTTTTTCCATATTGGTTTTGGTGAAGAGTCTTTTACATCAGATGCCAAAAGCAAAGGCAACAAAAGCAAAAATGAACAACTGAAACAACACTGAACTGAAATTTCTGCATGACAAAAGAAACCATCAAACCCTTAAAAGGCATCCTACCCAGTGAGAAAAAGTATCTGCACACCCTACATTAGAAGAGCTAATATCCAAAAAACACAAAACACTCCTTCAAATCCAAACAAAAACTGAATAAAAATTTCAGAGAATATGAATAGATACTTTCCAAAGATGGCATAAAGGTGGCCAGCAGAGAAAGAAAAACTTGTGCAACATCAGTAATTGTCATCAGGGAAACAAAAGTCAAAAACCGCAATCAGCTCTCACTTCACCACTGTTGCAACATCAATGGTCCCAGAGACAGCAGGTGTGGTCAAGGGTATACACAAGGGGACCCTGTGCATTGTTGGTGGGAATGGAAATTGGTGCAGCTACTGTGACAAATGCTACGGAGGTTCCAGAAAAAATAAATACAACTACCACATAACCTATAACTGCTCTACTGAGTATTTCTTTGGAGAACACAAAGACAACCCTTCCACAAGACAGAGGCACTCCTATGTTCACTGCAACATTATTCACAAGAACCAGACATAGAAACATTGACCTTGGGAACATTATGCTAAGTAACTAAGACACAGAAAGACAAGCACCAGAAGCTCTCGCCTCCACACTAAGAACAGATGGGTGGCTGCCAGATTCAGGAAAGGGGGAAAGGCTTGATGGTGGTCAAATATAATGTGTTTCAGTGATAAAATCCACAAGTTTATGGAATATTCTTTGCAGCATGGAAAGTAAAACTAAACCTTCAGATTGGGGTACAGCTCCCCCACTATTTGAAAGTACAGTGTTCTTAGGAAACCTTTCACAGCATAAATGGTGTGAACTGAAAAAGGAATCACCATTCATTTCCACAGAAAAATGAGTGAGCATGCTTAGACATGGAAGTTCCTTTTCTTTGGCTCTCCTTACACTTCAGGACACAACATCCTAACAGATGCCCAAAATAAATGAAGATTAATAACAGCAGATACTCACAGACACAATTCAAACCGCTTGTGGCTGGACACGAAGAACAGTGCCCAGGAAGAAGCTGGTTGAGGTGCATGCTGTGAGGGGCAGTGCAGCTTCTGGTCACTGGAGGCAGTGGTCAGCTGCAGGGGGAGGCATGCCTGAAGGCTTTGCAGTGCTGCTGATGGCATCTGGAGTCAGTGTGGAGATGCAGTGCCAGACCTTAGGCAGCGTGGGTTTTCTGCCTGTCTCCCTGGGAGGGAGTGCTGAGCTGCCTGCCATGTGAGATGCTGGAAGGAGCACCAGGGGTGTATCCTATGACTAGCCTCAGCACTGAGCTGCCCAGTGAGTGGTGCTGAAGATGAGACATGCAGCTTACTGCCAATGGAGGGAGCGCTGAGCTTTGGGGCGAGATGCTGGAAGAAGCTACAAGTCACCTTCCTGCCACGGGCCACACAGGACAGCTGCAGTTAGAGATGACTGGGCGGTGGGGCACGACACTGCACGGATGGAACCTATCTCAATCCAAACCCTGAGAGCACTCGCAGCTATCTGGAAATCTTGACAAAAATTTCCTGAGAACACATTCCAAAGTTCATAAGAAGGGAACATTTTTCAGATCGCCAAATGTCTCCGTCCAAACCTCCTGATGGCTCAGGAAATTTCTACCCAAACCTGTGGATTTGGGACATACAAGTCATATCCGCATTCCAACCAAAACGAAAGATGACATTTGGAGCTCCACAAAACCCTCAGAGCAAGAAAAATCAGAATGCCTACCAAGGAGCTCCACCACATTCAGCAACCCCATGGACACTAACCTGGACAGACTCATGCCCTCAACTCAGCCCCCATTGGAGCTTGACTCAGCACTGTAAGATTAGGTTTCCTATGCCCGTAGGCCTGAAACCTAACCCTATGTTGAAATTTCAGACTTCTCTACCTACAGTCCTGGGCCCCATGCCCCACAGATTGGAGACATCAGACCCATGCCAAAGGACTCCACGTGCCATACACCATAACATTTGGAGCTCCACAAAACCCTCAGAGTAGAAAAAATCTGCATCCCTACCATGGGACATGGGACATCCCGACATTCAGCAGCACACTGGACAGTATCCTGGAGTCAGGCACTCAGACAAATGCACGCCCTGAACTCACCCCCCAGGGAGCTCAAGTCAGGGCTCAAGATCGGGCAGCTAAACCCCAAGGACCTAACCCTAACCCTAGTTTGAAATTTTGAACAGATTCTCTACCCAGACACCTGGCTGCCAAGCCCCAGAGATTGAAGACAACAGACCTATACCAGAGAACTCTGCCTGTCACCAAAAGTTAACCATGACTACTCAAGCTACACAAAACCCTCAGAGCAGGAGAAATCAGCATGTCTACCAGGACAGAACGTCACATTCATCAGCCCCTAGACACTGAACAGGAGTCTGGCATTGAAACTGACCAAAGCCCTAAACTCTGTCACCCAGGGAGTTCACCACAGCACTGCAAGATTGGGCTTGCAGGGCCCCAAGGTCCTAACATAATGCTAGGTTGGATTCTGAAGCCTCTGTACCCAGAGGACTGGCCCCAAGCCATATACATTAGAGACACATGGGCCATATCAGTGGACTCAGACTGCCAGCCAGCAGGAAACCTTGCCATTTGGAGCTTCATCATACATTCAGAGCAGCTGAAATCTGCATGCCCACCAGGTGCCACCACAGTTATCAGTGGCCCCCATGACACCAACCTGGAGCCTCGCACTCAGGCTGACACACACTCTCAACCCAGGCTCTAAGGAACCTCAGCTCAGCGTGGAGAGATTGGGTCTGCCAGATGCCTAGGATGGAATTTTGGCCTTCTGTCCAAAGAAGCCTTGCACCCAAGTCATACAGATTGAGGACACATGAATCATATCAGAGAACAATGCCCTCCAGCCAAAGAAAACCATGACATTTGAAGCTCCACAAATCCCTCAGAGAAGGAGAAATCTGCATGCCTACCAAGGGAACCCCAACATTCAGCAGTCCTCCTGGACTCTAAGATGGAGTCATGCACTCAGACAGACTCAAGCCCTCAACTCAGCCCCTAAGGGAGCTCAAATGTAAGCAAGAAGATTGGGACTAGTGTGCCCCAAGGACTGAACCCTAACCCTAAGTTGAAATTTCAGACTTTGATACCGAGTCCTGGTCCCCAAGCCCCACAGATTGAGGAAACCAGACCCACACCAGAGGTATCCACGTGCCACGCAAAAGGACATCATGACATTTGGAACTCCACAAAACCCTCACAGTGAGAAAAGTCTGCATGCCTACCAGGGGACATCCAGATATTCAGCAGGCCCCCAGACAGTAACCTGGAATCAGGCACTCAGACAAACGCACAACTTCAACTCAAACCCCTGGGAGGTTGACTCAGCACAAGAAGATCAGGCCTGCCAAATTCCTAGGATCTAACCCTAAACCTAGTTTCAAATTTCAGACTTCTCTACCCAGAGGCCTAGGCCCTGAGGCCCACAAATTTAGGACACCAGACTCATACTAGAGAACTCCAACTGCCTTGCGATTGTAAACCATGACATTTGGACTATGCAAACCATCAGAGCAGGAGAAATCATCCAGACTATCAGTGAACGCTGTCACATACAGCAGACCCCTGGACACAAACCTGGAGATTGGAACTGAAGCAGAACAACGACCTAAACTCAGCCAACCAGGAAGCTCGCCTCAGTGCTGCAAGATCAGGAATGCGGGGCCCCTACATCAGTGCACACAGCCAGACAGACAGAAGGGTTCCATGGCATTTGGACCTCCAAAAAACTCTCAAAGCAGGAGAAATCTGGATGACCAGCAGGGGCCATGCCCACATCCTGTGGTCCCCACTACAACAACCTGGAGTCTGGCAGCCAAGACTGACCTGCATGCTCAACTCAGCTTCCCAGGCAGCTTAGCTCAGTATTTTAAGTTTGGGCCTACTGGGACCCTAGGTGATAACCCTAACCTTAGGTTGGATTTTCAGACTTCTATACCCACAGACCTGGCCCCAAAGACATAGAGACTGTGGATATATGAGTCATATCAGGGGATTCCAACTTCCAGCCAGAAGGAAAGCATGACATTTAGAGTTAAACAAAACCCTCAGAGAGGGAAACATTGGCATGCCTATAAGGGGACACCCCAACATTCAGCAGCCTCCTAGACAGTAACCTAGAGTCAGACACTCCAACAAATGCATGCCCTCAACTCAGAACCCTAGGGTGCTTGACTCATAGTGGAATATCCGGCCTGCTGAACCCATAGGACCTAACCCTAACTCTAGTTTTGAATTTCAGCCTTCTGTATCCAGAGGTCTGGGCCTGAAAGCCCATAGATTGGGCTCTCAGACCCCTACCTGAGAACTCCGTCTGCTAGCCAAAAGTTAACCAGGACATTTGGAGCTACACAAAACAATCAGAGCAGAAGAATTCAGATTGCCTCCCAAGGAACAACATCACATTAAGCAGCCCCCAGGACACTAACCTACTGTCAGACACTCAGACAAATGCATGTCCTCAACTCAGCTTTCCAGGGACCTCGAAACACTGCTGGAGGATCAGGCCTGCTGGGCTCTGAGGACCTAACCCTAACCCTAGGTTGCAATTTCAGGCCTCTGTACCCAGAGGCCTAGCCACCAAGCTGCAGAGATTGAGGACACCAGATCCACACCAGAGGATGAAAACATCTAGACAGAAGGATAACACGATATTTGGACCTCCACAAAACCTCAGAGCAGGAGATACCTGCATGCTTACCAGGGGACACCCACACATTTGGCAGACCCCTGGACACTAACCTGGAATCAGGCACTCAGATGCATGACCTCAAATCTAGCCCCCAGGGAGCTTGCCTGAGCATTGGGACATTGGGCCTGTCTGGGCACAAGGCCTTAACCAAAACCCTAGATAGTATTTTCAGACATCTGTTCCCAGAGGCATGACCCCCAAACCATAGAGATTAGGGGTGCATGAATCATTATCAGAAGACTCCACCTTCCAGCCAGAATGAAACCATGACATTTGGAGCTCCACAAACCCTTCGAGTAGGAAACATTTGCATGCCTACCAGGGGACTCGCCCACATTCGGCAGCCCCATGGACACTAAGCTGGAGGCATGCACTAGGACAGAATTATGCCCTCAACTCAGCCCCTAAGGGAGGTCGACAGAGCACCATATGACTAGGCTTTCTGGGCCCTTAGGTCTGAACCCTAACCCGAAGTTGAAATTTCAGACTTCTCTACCCACAGCCATTGGCTCCAAGCCCCACAGATTGAGGAAGCCAGACCCACACCAGAGAATTCCATGTGCCACACAAAAGGAAACCATAATGTTGGGAGCTCCACAAAACCCTCAGAGCAGGAGAAATTCGCATGCTTTCCAGGGGACATCCTGACATTCAGCAGCACAGTGGACAGTATCCTGGAGTTGGGCATTCAGACAAATGCACACCCTCAACTCAGCCCCCCCAGGGAGCTCAATTCAGGGCTGAAAGATCAGGCAGCTGAACCCCAAGGACCTAACCCTAACCCAAGCTTGGAATTTCAGGATATTGTACCCAGAATCCTGGGCCCCAAGACCCCCAGATTGAGGATACTAGACCCATTTCAGAGAACTCTGATGTCCACCCCAAAGATAACCATGACAATTGGAGGTATGCAAAACCCTCAGGGCAGGGGAAATCAGCAGGCCTACCAGGAAGCAATGTCACATTCAGCAGCCCCCTAGACACTAAACTGGAATCTGGCCCTGAAACTGACCAGAACCCTCAACTCAGTCACCCGGGGAGCTCACTGCATCACTGCAAGGCTGGACTTGCAGTGCCCCTGGGTCCTAACCTAACCCTTTATTGGATTTTCAAAACTCTGTCCCAGAGGCCTGGACCCAAGCTGTAGAGAGTAGGCACACATGGGCAATGCCAGTGGTCTCAGCCTGCCAAACAGCAGGAAAGCATGCCATTGGGAGCTCTGCCAAACACTCAGAGCAGCTGAAATTTGCATACTCACGGGGGCCACCACAGCTTTCAATGGCCCCTTGACACCAACCTGGAATCTCACACTTAGACTGACACATATCCTCAACTCTGGCTCCAAGGAATCTCAGCTCAGTGTGGAGATATTGGGTCTGCTGGGTCCCTAGGCCCTAACCATAGCCTGATGTTTGATTTTTGGGCTTCTATCCCCAGAGGCCAGGGACCCAAGTCATAGGGATTGGGGACACATGAGTCATATCAGAGAACAACGCCCTCCAGCCAGAAGGAAACCATGACATTTGGAGCTCCATGAAAACCTCCAAGCATGAAACATCTGCAGGCTTACCCAGTAAATCCTGATATTCAGCCGCCCCCTGGACAATAACCTGGAGTCAAGCAGAGAGGGTGACTCAGTGCTGGAATATCGGGCCTCCTGGACCCCTAGGAACTAACCTTAACACTAGCTTGGAATTGCAGGCTTCTCTACCCAGAATCCAGGGCCCCAAGACCACAGATGGAGGACACCAGACCCATATGAGAGAACTCCACCTGCCAGCCAAAAGTTAACCATGACCTTGGGAACTAGGCAGAGCCCTCAGAGCAGGAGAAATCAGCATGCCTACCAAGGAACAATGCCACATTCATCAGGGCCCTGGACACTAACTTAGACTCTGACACTGAAACTGACCAAAGCCCTCAACTCAGACACCAGGGAGCTCACCTGAGCATTGCAAGTTTGGGCTTTCAGGGTCCCTAGGTCCTAACTCTGCCAATCTCAGCAGAACTGTGGCAGCTGTGCAGAAATCTTGGTACAAATTGCCTGAGAATGCATTCCAAAGATCATGGGAAGAAAACATCTTCCAGATCACCAGAGGGATAAGCACAAACCTCTTGAAACCTCAGGAAATTCTCACAAGATTTCTACCCAAATCCGTGGATTTGGGACACATGAGTCATATCATGGGACTCTGCCTTCCCACCAGAATGAAACCATGATATTTGGAGCCTCACAAATCCTACAAGTAGGAAACATCTGCATGCCTACTAGGGGACTTGTCCACATTCAGCAACCCCATGGACACTAAGCTGGAGGTATACACTCAGAAAAAATGATGTCCTCAAATCAGCCCCCCAGGGAGCTCACCTGAGCATTGGGAGATCCGGTTTCTTGGGCCCCTAGACTCTAACCCTAACCCTAGATTGCATTTTCAGACATCTGTCCCCAGAGGCCCTGCCCCCGAGCCATAGAGATTGGGGATACATGAGTCATATCAGAGGACTGTGCCTACCAGCCGGAAAGAAACCGTGACATTGGGAAGTCCACAAAACCCTCAGAGCAGGAGAAATCTGCATGCCTAGCGTGGAATAAGATCACACTCAGGAGCCCCCTGGACACTACCCTGGAGTCTGGCCAATGCCCTCAACTCAGCCACCAGGGAAGCTTGCCTCAGCACTCACAGTTCAGGTTTGAAGAGCCCCTAGGTTGAATTTTCAAGACTATGTTCCCAGAGGACTGGTGCCCAAGCTGCACACATTCCGTACACATAGAACATATCAGTGGACTCACCCAGCCAGTCATCAGGAAACTGTGCCATCTGGAGTTCCACAATCCCTCAGAGAGCAGAAATCTGCATGCACACCATGGAGCCACCCCAAACTTCAGCGGCCCACATAACACCAAACTGGAGTCTGGCACTCAGACTGACCCATGCCCTCAACTCAGCCGCTGAGGAAACTCAGCTCAGTGCTGAGAAATCAGGTCTCTGGGGCCCCAGGGCCCTAACCCTAACCCTAGTTTGGATTTTTGGGCTTCAGTCCCCAGAGGCCTGGCCACCAAGCTCCTCAGATTGAGGACACCAGACCCATACCAGAGGACTCTGCCTGCTAGACAAAAGGAAAGCATGACGCTTGGAGGTACACAAAACCATGGGAGCAGGTGAAGTCTGCTTCTCGACCAAGAAACGAGCTCACATTCAGCAGCCCCCTGGTCACTCACTTGGAGTCTGGCCCTGAAACTGACCTATGCTCTAAACTCAGCCCCTGGGCAGCTTGCCTCAGTGCTCCAAGATCGAGCTTGCAGGGCCCCTAGGTCCTAACCCTAATCCTAATCTCGATTTACAAGCTTCTCTACCCAGAAGCCTGGCCCCCAAGCCATAAGCATTAGGTACACATGGGACATATCAGTGGATTCAGCCTGCCAGACTGCCAGAAACTGTGCCATTTGGAGACCGGCAAAACTGTCAGTATAGCAGAAATCTGCATGCCCAATGTGGGGCAACCCCACTTTCAACAGCCCCCATTACACCAACCTGGAATCGGACACTCAGACTGACACATGCCATCAACTCAGCCTCTGAGGAATCATAGCTCAGCTCCAAGAGGTCGGGCCTGCCAGGCCCCTAGGTCCTAACCCTAACCCTAGGTTGGGTTTTCAGATATCTGTCCCCAGAGGCCTGGCCCCAAGCCATAAAATGGCGTACACCTGGGGCATATCAGAGGACTCCTACTTGCAGCGAAAAGGAAACCATGCCATTTGGAGCACCACACAACTTTAGAGTCAGAGAAATCTGCATTGCTACCAGGGGACACACCCACATTTAGCAGCCCCCGGACATTAACCCGCTGTCAGGCACACAGACAGATGCACATCCTCAACTCAGCCTCCCAGGGAGCTCAAATCACCACTGGAGATTAGGGCCTGTCAAGCCCTGAGGACCTAACCCTAACCCTAGGTAGCAATGTCAGTCCTCTGTGCCCGGAGGCCTGGCCGCCAAGCCGCACAGACTGAGGACATCAAACCCATACTAGAGGAGTCTTCCAGCTAGCCAGAAGGATACCACCACATTTGGAGCTCCACAAAACCCTCAGAGCAGGAGTTAACTGCATGTCTACCAGGGGCAACCACACATTCAGCAGCCCCCTGGACACTAACCTAGAATTGGGCACTCAGACAGATGCACACCCTCAACTCAGTCCTCCCAGGGAGCTCGTCTGAGCATAGGGAGATTGGGCCTGTTAGGCCCCTAGGCTCTAACCCTAACCAGATTGCATTTTCAGACATCTTTCCCCAGAGGCCTGGCCCCCAAGCCATAGAGATTGTGGACACATGAATCATATTGGATACTCTCCCTACCAGCCACAAGGAAACCATGACATTTGGAACTCCAAAAAACCCTCAGAGAGTAGAAATCCACATGCCTAGGAGGGAACAAGCTCATATAGAAGCAGGCCCCTGGACACTCACCTGTAGTCTGGCACTGAAACTGACTAACAGCCTCAAATCAGCCTCCCAGTCAGCTCACGTCACCGCTCCAAGTTTGGGTCTGCTGGGACCTTAGGTCTTAACCCTAACCCTAGGTTGGATTTTTCAACCCTATATTCCCAGAGGCCTGGCCCGCAAGCTGCATAGATGAGGTACACATGGGACATATCAGTGGACTCAACCTGCCAGTCAGCAGGAAACCGTGCCATTTGGAGCTCTGCAAAACCCTCAGAGAAGCAGAAACTGCATGCCTATCATGGGACTACCCCAGATTTCAATGGACCTCATGACATCAACCTGGAGTCTGACACTCAGACTGACCCACACCCTCAACTCAGCCTCTGAGGAAGCTCAGCTCATCACCAAGAGATTGGGGCTCCCAGGCCCCTAGGCCCTAACCCTAACTCTAGGTTGGATATTGGGGCTTCTTCCCCAGAGGCCTGGGCGTTGAGCCTGACAGATTGAAGACACCAGACCCATTCTGGGGGATTCTGCCTGCCAGCCAAAAGGAAACCATGACATTTGGTGGTACTCATAACCCTCAGAGCAGGAGAAATCTGCTTACTGACCAGGGAAGGAGCTCACACTCACCAGCCACTGGTCACTCACCTGAAGTCAGGCACTAAAACTGACCTATGCCCTAAACTCAGCCACACACTCAGCACTCCAAGATCAGGCTTGCAGGTCCTAACCCTAACCCTAATCTTGATTTACAAGCCTCTCTACCCAGAGCCCTGGCCTCCAAGCCATAAACATTAGGTATACATGAGACATATCAGTGGACTAAGCCTTCCAGACTTCCAGAAACTGTGCCAATTGGAGACCGGCAAAACCCTCATAGCAAGAGAAAACTGCATGTCCACCGAGGCCACCCCTACTTTCAAAGGCCCCCATTACACCAACCTGGAATAGGACCCTCAGACTGACACATGCTCTCAACTCAGCTTCCAAGGAGTCACAATTCAGCACCAAGATATTGGGCCTACCGGGCCCCTAGGCCATAACCCTAATCTTAGGGTGGTATTTCTGGCTCCTTTCCCGAGGCCTGTTGCACAATCCCTACCAGTTGTGGACTTGTGATCCATATAATGGGACTTCGCCGGCCACCAAGAGGAAAAGAGTGCCATTTGGAGTTTCACAAAGGATTTGGAGCATGACATATCTGCCATGCACCCCTGAGACCACCCCCACCAGATTAGGCCCCCCTGGACACAAACCCAGAGCCTGCCAGTCAGTCAGACCCTTGTCCTCAACTCACCACCAGGGGAGCTCTCCTTGGAGCTAACAGATGGGGCCTGTCATGCCCCTAGGCCCTAACCCTAAACCCAGGTTGGCCTTTCAGGCTTTTGTCCCCAGAGGCCTGGCCCACAAACCCTACCCATTGAAGACACCTCAGCCATACCATGGAACTCTGCCCAGAATCCAGAAGGAAACAGTGCATTTTGAGATATGCAAAGTATTCAGAGCTGGAGAAACCTGCAATGCCCACCTGAGGCCACCCCCACTTTCAACAGCCCCATGTACACAAAACGAGAGCCTGTCATTCAGCCTAACTGATGACCTCCTGAGCCCCCAGGGATGTTGCCATCATTGGAAATCTTTGGATGAAAAGACTAATCCATTAGGAAACATCTTTGACCAAAGACAAGACACGACCCGACTCTCTATCTGATCCCAAAAAGCCACTTGGAACTCTAGATCCTGGGCATTCCACCACATCCTGGGCCCAATCGAATAAACACTGTTCGATGAAGGACTAAATGATTTGTGAAAAACACACACAGAGGAAATCTCATCTTCCCTTTCGAATCCAAGTGGTTTCCTAGGATAGAGATGTTCCAAATACCTTCATTAGCCAGAAATTAACAGGGAAAATAGGATCCCCTGCCATGTTCTCCCTGCAGGGAAACTAAGAAACTCTGGCACCCATTTAGATTGCTGATAGCTGCTTCCATGTGACTTTGTGGCTCTACTAGAGACAAGATAAAAGCCCAGGAGGTTTAGGGAATCAAGAGAAGTTTTACCTCCAGTCCTGACATGGATGTGCACAGCATCCAGTGAACCTGCTGCTTTCTCTGAATGTTAGTGTCCTGGGACAAGCCGCATGAATGATTCATGCTGATTTCCAAACTTCAGGTCTCATGGAACCAGAGTAGAGAAGTGTTTTCAGGTGGAGAGAAGGCGCCTCTGACCTAAGTCCTACACAGCTGCTCCAGTGCCTAGGAGAAGGGGAGATACATGCTGGCTTCTTAAGGAGTCATTAGCTTCCTTCTAAAGTCAACCAATACCATTCTCCTCTTGGGAAGAGTGACATGACTCTAACAGGGAAATGCCCAACACTTTGGTTCCAAAGGCAACATGAGTTGGGGCTGGTTTCCTCCCGGCTCCCGACGCCCACCAGGTGGCCCCTCCTGCACCATCCTGACATCCCATGACCAGAAAATCCGGGGTCATGGGGGACAATACTGAGTTGGTAGATGGCTCTAGCGGTTGTCACCACCACTCTAGAGCCTGGGGAAAGAGACTCTACAACTCACCACTGCCTCCTGGAGTAAAGCTGCCAGGCATTGCCTCTCAGGGTCTCTCGCCCAGCACCTCATCACTGCACTCAGTGCACTGACTCCTCCCAGCATCATTCCCACTGCAGCTCGCTACTTCCTCCAGTGGTGGCAAGCAGCATTGCTTCCAGGGATTCTCACCCTGCAGCTCACCACTCCCTCCAATGGTGTGAACCTGCACTGCAGGGCCTTCCAGCATCTCACAATGCAGCTCTTAACTGCCTCCACTAGTCCAGGACCGCATTGGCACGTCTTCCCCCATCCTTTAGACTTCAACTCAGTACTGCCTTCTGCGTTGGTCATGTACACTGACTCTCCTCAGGCCTTGCACTTGTTCTGCCCACTGCCTCCCTTGCAGGAATGGCCAGTGACAGGTCTTCCAGTGTCTCACCCACTGCAGCTCAGCACTGCCCTGGGTGGCAAGCTGAACTGCCCCATTGTTCAACTTCTGTTGCCCTGGAGCTCAGCACTGCTTCCAGGGGTGGACAGCTGTACTAGGAGCACTGCGGGATGGCATGGCAGTACAGAATTCTGCTCCTGGAGGCAGTGCTGAGCTGCATGGCGAGATCCTGCAAGAAATGTAAATGTCAGTTCTGGCCACTGGGGCCTGTGGGGGGAGCGGCAGTGTAAGGGATGTTGGAAGGCCTTGCAGTGCTGCTGATGGTCACTAGAGGCAGTGCTGAGATGCAGAGTGAGATTTTGGACGGCATGGCTGTGCAGCTTGTCGCCACTGGAGGCAGTGCTGAGCCGTCATGTGTGATCCCTGATAGAGTGGCTGTGGAGGACCCCACTCCTGGAGGCAGTGTGCAGCTGCAGTGGAAAAGGCAGCAAGGAGTGCAGTGCAGTTTCCTACCACTTCAGGTAGTGGTGAGCTGCAGAGTGAGATGCTGGTAGGAGAGTCTATTTCCACCACTGGAGGCATTGGTCAACAATAGTGCAAGGAAAGCCAGAAGGATACGCTGTCCTACCTACCACCACTATAGGCAGTGTGGAAATAGTGTGGCACCAATGATGGCATGAATTTGCAGCATGTCGCCACTGGAGGCAATGATGAACAGCAGTAGGAGATGCAAAAAGCAGTGTGAGTGAAGTAGCCCAACAGTGGAAGCAGTGGTGAACTACAGTGTGAGACTCTGGAAGGCATGGCACTGTGGGTTCCTGCCACTGGAGCAGTGGTGACCTGAAGGGAGAGGGAGGCCAAAAGGCATTGTAGTGCTGCTTACTGCCACTAGAGGCGGTGTTGAGATGCAGTGTGAGGCCATGGAGCGTGCAACTCTGCAGGTTGCCACAGCCAGAGGCAGTGGGAAGCCTGACCCTCACCCTCAACTCAGGCCCCAGGGAGCTCGCACAAACACCAGAATATCAGGCCTGCCAGGCCTCTAGGCCCTAACGCTAACCCTAAGTTGTGTTTTCAGGCTTCTGTCTCCAGAGACCTGGCCCCAAAGCCCCACAGATTGGGGACACCAGAGACATACCAGAGGACTCCACCTGCCAGCCATGAGGAAACTGTGGCATTTGAAGCTCCGCAAAATCCTCTGTGCAGGAGAAATCTGCAAACCCTCCAGACTCCACCCCTACATTGAGCGTCCCCTGGACACAACCACAGGACCCTGGCACTCAGCTTGACCCACGGCCTCCACCCAACCATGTGGAGCTCACTTCAGCATGAGTAGATTGGGCTGGCTGTGCCCCTAGAGCCTAACTGTACCCCTAACTTCAGTTTTCAGGCTTCTGTCCCCAGAGGCATGGCCCTCAAGCCACAGAGAATGGGGACACCTGAGATGTACCAAAAGGGTCCACCTGACAGCAAGAGGGAAACAGTGTCATTTGGAGCTCTGCAAAACCCTCAGAGCAGGAGAAATCTGCATGCCCCCCCAGAGGCCACCTGCATGTTCAGCAGCTACCTGGACACAAACCCAAAGCCTGGCATTCAGCTTGATCCATACCCTACACTCACACCCCAAGGAGCTTGCCTCAGCACCAGCAGATTGGCTCCCATGCCTCTAGACCCCAACCCTAAACTTAGGTTGGGTTTTCAGGCTTCTGTCCCCAGAGGCATGGGCCCCTAAGCAACATATACTGGGGCACCTGAACCATACCAGATGACCCCACATGCCACCCTGGAGGAAACTGTGCAATTTGAAGCTCCACATAACATTCAGCCCAGGAGAAATCTGCAGACCTCTAGGAGGCCACCCACACATCCAGTGGTCCCCATTACACCAACCTTCAGTCTGGCACTCAGAGAGACCACGCCCTCAATTCAGCCTCCCAGGAAGCCAGCCTCAGCACCACCAGATCAGGCCTGCCACCAACTATGCCCTAGCCCTGACCCTACCTTGGGTTTCCAGGCTTCAATCCCCAGAGACCGAGCCCCAAAGTATCACAAACTGTGAACACCTGAGTTGTACCAGAGGATTTCTCTTGCCAGCCAGAAGGAAACCATGACATTTGGAGCTCCAAAAAACCCTCAATGCTGGAGAAATCTGCACGCTCACTGCCAAACTCAGTGGCCCAATAGACCCAAACTCAGTGACTGGCACTCAGCCTGACCCACATCCTCAATTCAGCTCACTGGGGAGCTCATCTCATCTCTGGCAGATAAATCCTGCCTGGCCCCTAGACTCTAACTCTAACCCTAGGATAGGTTTTCAGGCTTCTGTCCCCAGAACCCTGGCACCCAAGCCCTCCACAATGGGACATCTGAGCCATACCTGAGGATTCAACATGCCACTCATCGAGAAACAGTGCCATTTGGGACTCCAGAAAGGATTCAGATCAGGGAAATTCTGTTTGAAATAATCAGCCAATCCCTGTTTGTGTATGTGTTTCTTACAATACTGAACACAAACCCTGAGCCTAATACTCTCCATAATGGTAGGCCTCATATTAGACTTCTGTGATGTTCTCACATCAGCAGATCACACCTTCTAACCTACGCCCCTGGGTCTTAACCCTAACCCTAAATCAAGACATGGGTGAAAACTTGAACAAGTATTCCCTTAGATGATATAGAAGTGACTAACAGACACACAAAGGAGTGTTCAACATCACCAGCCCTCAGGGAAATACAAATCAAAACCAAGAGTTACCATTTGACCCCAGTTAGAATGGCTAAAATTATCAGGTCATGGAATAACGAATGTTCTTGAGGATGCATAGAAAGGAAAACCTTCTTCCACGGCTGCTGAGATTGCAAGCTCATACAGCCAGTCTGTAAAATAGTATCGAGTTTCTTCAAGAAGGTAAAAATAGAACTCTCCTATGACCCGGTAACTGCACTACTGGGTATTTTCCCCAAACATACAGACAGAGTGAACAGTGGTGACAACTACGCCCCAATTGGACGGAGAGAAAACGGTCATATGGTTTCACTCCTATGCGAACTAGTAGAAACAACACAGAGAATCCTAGGGGAAGGGAGGCCAAACTGATGGGAAGTCATCAGAGAGGGAGAAAAACCATGAAAAACTCTTAACTACAGAAACAACCTGAGAGTTCTGGGAGGGGAGGAGGATGGGGGATGGATAACTGGGTGATGGGCATTAAGGAGGGCATGGGATGCACCAAGAACTGGATGTTATACACAACTGATATAGTATTTAACACTACATCTGAAATGAATGATGTGCTAGAAGTTGGCTCATTGAATTTAAATTAAAAAAACAAAAACAAAAAACAAATAACTCAAACAACCTGAAAAATTTGTACGGAACCACCAAAGATACTGAAAAGCCAACACAATTTAGAGAAAGAGAAACAAAGCTGTAGGAGTCACAGTTCCAGATTTCCAATTGGATGACAAAGCTGTAGTCATCCTAACAGTACGGTACTGGCACAGAAATACACATAGTGACCAAGGGAACAGGATAGGAGCTCAGACATAAACCCATAACTATGTGACCAAACAGTCTTCCACAAAGCAGGCAAGGGTATTAAAAGAGAAAAGGACAGTCTCTACAAAAAAATTGTGTTGGGAAAACTGGACAGTTACACACAGAAGAATGAAATTAGACCTCTTTCTTATACTACATGTACAAATAAACTCAAAACAGTTTCAAGACCCCAGTGGAAGACCTGAAACCTAAAAATCCTAGAGGAGGGCCCAAACAGTAACAGCTCTGACATGGACCATACCAACATTTTTCTAAACATGTTACCTGAGGCAAAGAAAAAAATCAAAAATAAACCACTAAGGCTACAATCAGATAAAAAAAACTTTCTGCACAGCAAAAGGACAATGAAAAGGGAATCATCATGACACAACCTACTGAAAGGAAGAAGATATTTGCAAATATCCAATGGAATCAAAGGATAGTGTCCAAAAATACAGAGAACTGATAAAACTCAACACCTGAAAACCATAATCCAATTTAAGGAAGAGGCAGAACATAGGAATGGACATTTCTCCAAAGAATATATACAGATGACCAAATGTCCCATGAAAACATGTTCACCATCACCCACCATCAGGAAAATGCAAACCCAAAGTACCATGTGATATTACCTCAGACCTATCAGAATGGTTCCCATCAACAGCACAAAAAAACAACAGGTGTTGGGAGGACATGGAGAAAGGGAAATCCTCGTGCACTCTGGGTGGGAATGCATCCTGTTGCAGCCACTGTAAAAAAGCAGTATGGATGTTCCCCAAAAAATTAAATAGGGAAGTACCTACAATCCAGCAGTCACATGACTGGTGTTTACCCAAAGAATAGGAGAACAATAACTGAAAAAGATATATGCAGCCCTGTTTCTTGAAATGTTATTTACAATATAACAATAGGGAAGAAACCCAAGTGTCTATTTATAAATTCATAAATGAGATGAAAGAGATGTACACACACAGAGACACACATATATGCACACACATGATGGAATACTACTTAGCCATAAAAAAATAATGAAATCTTGCCACTTACAGCCACATGGGTGAAGCTAGAGAGAGTTATCCTAAGTGAAATCAGTCACTCAGAGAAAGACAATACCATAAGCTGTCACTCTTTTTTAAATATTTTATTCATTTATTTGAGAGAGAGAGTGAGAGAGAGCATGAGAGGGGAGAAGATCAGAGGGAGAAGCAGACTCCCCACTGAGCTGGGAGCCTGATGCGGGACTCGATTCCAGGACTCCAGAATCATGACGTGAGCTGAAGGCAGTGGCTTAACCAACTGAGACACCCAGGAGCCCCTAGGCTGTCACTCTTATGTAGAATTGAAGGAAGGAAAAAATAAAGGAGAAAAAGAGACAAACCAAAATACAGACTTTTTCCAAAGGATTTTCTTTTCTTCTCTTTTCTTTTCTTTTCTTTTCTTTTCTTTTCTTTTCTTTTCTTTCTTTCTTTCTTTCTTTCTTTCTTTCTTTCTTTCTTTTCTTTCTTTTCTTTCTTTCTCTTTCTTTGACATAGAGATAGAGAAAGAGCAAAAGTAGACAGAACGGCAGGCAGAGGGAGAGGGAGAAGCAGGCTCTCTGCTGAGCAGAGAGCCCGACATGGGGCTTCATCCCAGGACCCTGCCAAAGGGAGATGCTTCACCAACTGAGCCACACAGGCACCCCACAGATTCTTAACAATGGAGAACACACTGATGGTTAACAAAGGGGAGGCAGATAGGGGAATGAGTGAAATAGGTGAAGGGGATTAAGAGTGTGCTTTTTGCCAAGAAGAGAAAGTCAAGTATCGCATGGTCCCACTTACTTGCGGTGCATGAGAGGCAAACTGGAGGACAGTGGGAGAAGGAAAGTAAATGGAACTAGGGTAATCTAGGGAGGGAAACTAAACAACAGAGACTTTGGACACAGAAACAAACTGAGGAACTTGGAGGGAGGGGGGTGGAGGGATGGGAGAGCCTGGTGGTGGGTACTGGGGACACCTAAAGCACTGGGTGTGGGGAATGGGGAATGAATCTTGGAACACTGGAAAAAAAATTTTAGTAACAATTAAAAAAAAAAACCATGAGCATAAATCTCAGTCAAAATGGAAAAAAAAAGTGTGCTTTTTGGGGCACCTAGGTGGCTCAGTTGGTTAAACAATTGCCTTTGGCTCAGGTCATGAACCCAGAGACCCAGGATTGAGCCCCGCATCACACTCCCTGCTTGGTGGGAAGCCTGCTTCTCCCCCTTTCACTCCCCCTGCTTGCGTTCCCTCTCTAGCTGTGTTTCTCTCTGTCAAATAAATAAAATCTTTTTAAAAAAGAGTGTGCTTTTCATAAGGAGTACAGAGTAATAGATCAACTTACTGAATCACTCTATTGTACATCTGAAAGGATTATATCACTGTATGTGGAGTCAACCAGAATTAAAACAAAACCTAAAGGAAGATAGGTTTCTTTTAGTAACCTATTCAAAAAGCTTTTGCTGTGCAAAATCCATAAGCCCTACTTGGGAGTATTTTCTCCACAAGATTTATTCACTCTATGCCTCCAATTCAAAGAGCACTGTGTTCTTATACTGTAAAAGATTCATCCTAGCCCATAGCAGCATAGTCCCTTTCTGTCCCAGCTCAGCACCTAGGCATTCAACAGTATTAATAGAGACAGATGCAACTTCACAGTCCAGAAAGCTATTATTGTTTCTGTTTCACTGTGAGATAGTCACAGAGTGTGGAAGAGGTTTCAGAGCAGGTTTGTTTTCTATCCTGCATCTTGAATTCAATGGCCATTCCTGGATCCATTTGGTGATAGGTTCCCTGTGGGTGGGTTTGCTTCCAATCACATCCATGGAAGACGTAAAGGTAGGTGGGCTTGGTGCAGGACAGGAAGAGGTCGAAGTACAGACAAGGGTACGAGCCCTCCCCTGAGGCCGGAACTGCCATGGGAAAGTGTATGAGAGGTAGAAATAACAGGAAACCACCGAGGTCACCAAAGAAAGGCAGGAGGCACAAGGCACAGAATCTCAAGATGTGGGGCTTGGAGGATGCTCTGATCTACCTCCGTGAGAGGGGGGGGTGAAGGAATGAGAAAGAGGAACACATCTGTCTACATAGTTGACACAGAGCCTGGGCTCAGGATAGGCTGGCTCAGATCCCTCAACCTTCAGTGGGACAGCTGGCTCTAGGGCTCAGGGACATGCTGAAGGAGGTAGGAGGGAAGGTTACAACCCCCCCTCCCCGCCAGTCATCTCTTTCAACAGATAGTCCAGCAAGACAACAGAAAACCGACAAGAAGACTTGAAAGACATGCCATGGGTGAACTAAGGCATGGAGAAATAGAAAACAACATTGGTTTTTAAAGTCAGAGATGTAAGCTCAGGAACTAGGGAGAGTTTCCTTCAGGAGGACTGAGGGGAGTGCAGCCACACTGAAAAGGGAGACATGGCTCTCCTGATAAAGGACCTGCAGTCCCCTTCCAGTGCAGGGCATCGTCTTCACCTCACAAGGGATCCAGGGAAGTATTCCATCAGGGGACTGACAGAGCTGCCTGTCAATAAGGCTACCCTGACATCAGGTTGCACAGGGCCTCCTGGAGGAGGGCCAAGTGGGTGGAGGGCAATAGCCCAGGGGTAGTGGGGAAGAGCATAGGCTCATGGCCATGAAGATGAGGAAAATTAGGAGGCAGCAGCATGGGAGCTGGCTCAAAAGTACCATGGAAACGGACTGCAGGTAGAGTGACTGGGTGCCTTCTGAACCAGGCATGGCTGACCTCAGTGGGCTCCAGACTAGTCCTGACCACAACCCTAGGAAGTGTGCACCACCACTGCCCTCCTCTCTTCATGCCGCTGCTAAGAATCATAGCCATAGACCCTGGTCCATTTGTATGTAAATGAAGGAGTGCCCTCTCCTGCCCACACA
Source organism: Spilogale gracilis (assembly GCA_004023965.1). Lineage (NCBI taxonomy): Eukaryota > Metazoa > Chordata > Mammalia > Carnivora > Mephitidae > Spilogale > Spilogale gracilis. The sequence goes on from PITA01021536.1 coordinate 23,169, forward strand.
CTGCTGCTCTGGTGGCAATCCAGTACAACCCTGGTGCCTGGCCAGAGTCTGCTGTTAACCTGTCTCCACACAACTCAACAGACAGGAGGATGTCTATGAATTCCAGAGGATATGATAAGACAGATCCACAGACCCCACTACCCCAACCACCAATACCCGTTTGTCACTCCAGGCCTCTGCTAGTTTCATGAAGTATACCACTTCCAACAGAAAGTTGGGTTCTGATCCCCCAATTTACCATACATCCTGGTTGCTAACCTGGGGCCATGCCATGAACTCACATAACCACTTTCCTTTACAAAAGGTACCCCACACCTCCTAGAAAATGTTTCTAATATTTCTAATGAAGTACAAGTCCATCAGGGCTACAGTATGAACAGTGGTACACAGCCTGAATGGTAGTGGTCAATAATTCTAGTAAGGGTTGACCATTAACCCCTGCCACAGTCTCACAAAACATTCCTCTGTCTCCAATGAACATGTGGTCTTCCCTCAGGAAAAAACCTAGGAAACTAACCAATAAACTGAATGTTTCCTTCACCCTCTGTTTCAAATCTTGTCCCGCTACAATGCTATGAAAGTAGAAATCAGTCACAAGGAGAAAACAGGACAGTCCTAATTAGGTGTAGATTTAACAATATGCTACTAAATAACCCATGGTCAAAGAAGAAATCAAAAGAAAATTTAAAACTACCTTCAGACTACTGAAAAAGAGAACCTATGAAAATGTATGGGATGCAGCAAAAGCAGTACTAAGGGGGAATTTCATAGAAATTCGGGTCTTCATTATTCCACCTGAAAGCTCTCTAATAACCAACCTAATTTTACATGGGAAAGAAGTTGAAAGAAGTCAAAAGAAGTCGGAAGAAGAAGAAGAAGAAGAAGAAGAAGAAGAAGAAGAAGAAGAAGAAGAAGAAGAAGAAGAAGAAGAAGAAGAAGGAGGAGGAGGAGGAGGAGGAGGAGGAGGAGGAGGAGGAGGAGAAGAAGAAGAAGGGGAGGAGGAGGAGGAGGAAGAAAGCAAAACACCATGACAGTAGAAATAAGGAAATAATAAAAAGAATGTGTAAATAAACCCAATAGACACAAAAAAGACAAAAGATCAATGAAAATATGAGCTGCCTTTTTTGGAAAGATAAATAAAACCACAAAGTTTTAGCTAGACTCCCCCAGAAAGAGAGAGGACTCAAATACACCAGGAAAGAAAGATAACTGATTCCTGCCTCACATCAAGATCCTGGAGGAGAACACAGGCAGCAACCTCTTCAACCTTGGACGCTGCCACTTCTTGCAAGAAGACATGTCTTGAAAGGCCAGGGAAACAAAAGCAAAAATGAACTATTGGGACTTTATCAAGATAAAAAGCTTCTGCACAGCAAAGGAAACAATTTACAAAACTCAAAGGCAACCCACGGAATGGGAGAATATAGTTGCCAGTGGCATTACAGATAAAGGTCTGGTATCCAAGATCTACAAAGAACTTCTCAAACTCAACACCCAAAAACAAAAAAAATCCACTCAAGAAATGGGCAGAAGACAGGAAGAGACCCTTCTCCAGAGAAGACATACAAATGGCCAACAGACCCTGAAAAAAATGCTTCACATCACTCACCATCAGGGAATTGAAGACCACAATGAAATACCACCTTCCAGCAATTAGAATGGCTAAAATTAACAAGACAGAAAGCAAGGGTTGGTGGTGATGAGGAGAAACAGGAATGCTCTTACACTGTTCGTGGGAATGCAACCTGGTGCCATCACTCAGAAAACAGCATGGAGGTCCCTCAAAGAGTAAAAATAAAGCTACCCTATGACCCAGCAATTGCACTCCTGGCTATTTACCCCAAAGATACAGATGCAGTGAAAAGAAGGACACATGCACCCAAATGTTCATAGCAGCAATGTCCACAAGAGCCAAACTGTGGAAGGAGCTCAGATGTCCCTCAACAGAGGAACGAATACAGAAGATGTGATACATACGTACGATAAAACAGTACTCCTCCATCAGAAGGGATAGATACCCACCATCTGCATCCACATGGATAGAACTGAAGGGGGTTATGCTAAACAAAATCAGTCAAGAACAGAATGACAATTATCATATGGTTTCACTCATATGTGAAACACAAGGAAAAGTGTAGAGGACCAGACGGGAAGGAGGGAAAACTGAATGGGAAGAAATTAGAGAAGGAGACAAACCATGAGAGACACTTAATCATAGAAAACAAACTGGAGGAGAGGTAGGCTGAGGGGGCGGGGTAACTGGGTAATAGGTATTAAGGAGGGGACATGTGGTAATGAGCCCTGGTCTTATATGCAACTAACAAAACGTTGACCATTGCATCAAAAACTATACGGTAGCTAACTGAATTTAAATTCAAAGATGTGAAAAACTTAAAAGAAAGAAAAATATGAGCTATTACAATGAATACCACAAAAATGCAAAGAATCGTAAGAGAGTACTATGAGCAAGTAGAGGCCAACACCTTGGACAACCTAGGAGAAATGGATAAGTTCCTAACAACAACCTAGAAAGACTGAACAGGGAAGGAAAAAAACCTAAACAGACTGATTAATAGTAAAAATATTGATTAGATAATCAAATCCTCCCAACAAACAAATGCCCAAGACCAGACAGTTTCACCAAGGAGTTCAAATGGACAGTAGAAGAATATTTTGTACCAACCCTTGTCAAATTGTTGAAAAGATAGGATAGAAGAGCATTGCTCCAAACTCATTTTATGAAGGTAACATTACCCTGCTACCAAAACAAGGCAAGGACACTGCAGGAAAAGGAAAAGCCAATATCCCTCACAAGCAGAGATGTAAAATCCTCAACAAATTTTCGGCAAAATAAATTCAACAATACATCAGGAGAATCACACAACACGATCCAGAGGGATTTATTCCAGGGATGCAAGGATGATTCTACATCTGCCTATCCACCAATGGGATACACCACCTTAAGAAAATAAAGACAAAATTCCTAGGATTGTTACAATGGATGCAGAAAGAACACCTGACAAGATTCAATATGCATTTATTATAAAGACTCTAAACCATCTGGGTATTGAGGGAACATACCTCAACCAAACAAAGGCCCTGTACGAAAAGTCCACAGCTGACATTATTCTCAAGAGTGAAATGCTAAAAACTTTTCCACTATGATCAAGAATAAAGAGATGTCCACTCTGAGCACTTTCATTCAGCAGAGTATTGACAGCCTTATCCAAACCATTTAGACAAAAACTAAAACCAAAAATATATGAAATTTAAATAGAAAAAGAAAATGGTCTCTAGTAGCAAATGACATGATACTATATGTAGAAATCCCTAAAGATTATACCCCCAAAAAACCTGTAAAAATAAACAAATTCAGTAAAGCTGTAGGATTCAAAGTCAATATAAAGGGACCTGTTGCATTTCTTTTTTTAAAAAAGAATGTATTTGTTTGACAGAGAGAGAGAGCATGCACAAGCAGGGGAAGAAGCAGAGGGTCAGGGAATAGCAGACTCCCTGATCAGCAGGGAGCCCAATGCTGGGCTAATTCCCAGAACCCTGGGATCATGACCTGACCTGAAGACAGACACTTTACTAACTGAGCCACCCAAGCGCACCAACTCGTATTTCTATATACTGGTGACCGACTTTCACAAAGAGAAATTAAGAAAGAAATGCCATTGACAGTTGCATCAAGAAAACAAAATCTAGGAATAAAATTAACCAAGAATGAGAAAGACCTGGTAGACTGAACACATGGCAGAAAAGGAAGGAAAAACATGTGTGTGTCAGATGCGGGGGCCAGGGCCAAAGATTTGGAAGATGACACAAATAAATGGAAACATACACCATGCTCATTAACTGGAAGAGTTAATAATGTTAACATGTCCACTGTACCCACAGCAATCTACAGATGTGATGAAATCCCTATCTGAATTCCAATGGCATTATTTTAAGAAATAGAAGCCAGTCCTAAAATTCATATGGAATCACAAAAGACCCCAAATACCCAAAGTAGCCTAGAGAAAGAAGAGAGAGTCCAAGATGGCAGAGGAATAGGAGACCTTTATTTCATCTGCCCCAAGATATTTACCTAGATAGCTATCAAACCATTCTGAACACCTGCAAACTCAAGCTGAGATCCAAGAAAAGAACACTGTAACTCTACAAACAGAAAATTGACACTTTCCACTAGGTAGGACGTTCGGAAAAATGAGTCTAAGTCAATAGATGAAAAGATGAACTGTGGGGGAGAGAGTCTCTGTCACAGATCAATGGAACATGATAGAAAGCTCAGAAACTGATAATCATAGTACTTTTGGCAGTTCATTCATTAGTTAAACTTAGGTCTGATAGACTTATTAACTCCGAATGGGATTAATAATATTTATGTCCTGTTCCAACTGTTGCTTCCAATAAATGCATTTCTTTAGACATCTGTTTTATATAAATATATATTGTAAAATAAGGATGATTTAGAACTATACTTTTAAAAGAAATTCAATTCACTTTAATAAACCTACCACAGGAAAGGAAATATAGATATCCATCATCACAACTAAGAACATCACGAAAGAAGACAATCAGACACAATGTGGTATCTGGTGGAAGAATATAATATGCCTTAAGTAGTTCTCCCCAAATATTCAACCTGTTGAAAGCTAAAGATCCAGCTATTCATTTACAAAAATACAGATGTCAGAGAAAAGTCCTACCAAAGAGTATGAAGATATCATCAATGAAGTCCACACGGCATATATTCTGACAGGAAAATAGCTTCCCAACAAATAAACTGAAGAAGAAAGAGGAAGAAAGGGAGGGAGGAAGAAAGGGAGGGGGGAAGGAAAGAAGGAGAGAGAGAGAGGGAGAGAGAGAGAGAGAGAGAGAGAGAGAGAGAGAGAGAGAAAGGAGAAAGAAAGAAAGAAAGAAAGAAAGAAAGAAAGAAAGAAAGAAAGAAAGAAAGAAAAGAAAGGAAGAAAGAAAGAAAGAAAGAGAAAGAAAGAAAGAAAGAAAGAAAGAAAGAAAGAAAGAAAGAAAGGAAGGAAGAAACCTCCAAAACTAATCCACACATGTATGGTCTTCACTTATGATACAGAAGCAGAAAATACACAATGGGGAAAGGACTGTCTCTTCAGTGAATGGTACTGGGAAAACTGGACAGTAAGTGCAGAAGAATGTGACTGGACCACTTTCTTATACTGCACATAAAAATGATGAATGGATCAATGACTTGAACATAAGAACTGAATCCTTAAACCTCCAAGAAGAAAACACAGGTTGTTAGTTTTTTTCATATTGGTTTTGGTGAAGAATCTTTTACATTAGATGCCAAAAGCAAAGACAACAAAAGCAAAAATGAACAAGTGAAATGCCATTGAACTGAAATTTCTGCATGATAAAAGAAACCATCAAACCCTTAAAAGTCATCCTACCCAATGAGAAAAAGTATCTGCACATTGTATGTGTGAGAAGAGGCTAATATCCAAACGCACAAAACACTCCTTCAAATCTAGACAAAAACTGAATAAAAACTGGGGAGAATATGTGAATAGATAGATACTTTCCAAAGATGGCACACAGCTAACCAGCAGATACAGAAAAAGTTGTTCAACGTCAGTAATTGTGGCCAGGGAAACAGAAGTCAAAACTGCAATCAGCTCTCACCCCATCACTATTAGAGCAGCAATGGGGGGCGCCTGGGTGGCTCAGTTGGTTGGGTGACTGCCTTCGGCTCGGGTCATGATCCTGGAGACCTGGGATCAAGTCCCACGTTGGGCTCTCTGCTCGGTGGGAAGCCTGCTTCTCCCTCTCTCAGTCCCCCTGCTTGTGTTCCCTCTCTGGCTGTGTTTCTCTCTGTCAAATAAATAAAATCTTTAAAAAAAAAAAAAAAGAACAGCAATGGACCCAGAGACAGACACCAAGTGTGGTCAGTGTGGTCAAGGGTGTGTACACAAGGGGACCCTGTGCACTGTTGGTGGGAATGGAAATTGGTGCAGTCACTGTGCCAAACGCTATGGAGGTTCGAGAAAAAAATGAATATAACTACCACATGACCCAGTATCTGCTCTACTGAGTATTTCTTTGGAGAACACAAAAACAACCCCTCCAATAGAGAGATGCACTCCCATTGTCACTGCAGCATTATTCACAAGAATCAGACATGGAAACATCGACCTTGGGAGCATTATACTAAGTAACTCAGACACAGAAAGACAAAACCAGAGGCTCTCATGGACATTCCACGTGGAACCAAAAAAGTACTGAATGCCTCCGTGCTGAGAACAGATGGGTGGCTGACAGATTCAGGGAAGGGGAAAGGGGTGAAGGTGGTCAAACGTGCCATGTTTGAGGGATAAAATCCACAAGTTTATGGAATATTCTGTGGAATATTCTGTGCAGCATGAAGACAGGGTAAGCAAGAAGTTGGGGTACAGACTCCCCTGCTATTTGAAAGTACAGCATTTCTAGGAAACCTTTCACAGAAGAAATGGTATGAATTGAAAAATGAATCACCATTCATTTCCACAGAAAAATGAGTGAGCATGCTCAGACACCAAAAGTTCCTTCTCTTTGGCTCTCCTTAGGCCTCAGGACTCAACATCCTAACAGATACCCAAAATGAATGTTGATTAATCACAGCAGATGCTCAGAGACATAATACAAAGTGCTGGTGGCTTGACACAGAGAGCAGTGCCCAGGAAGGACCTGGTTGAGGTGCACACCGCCTCTGCAGTGGTTCCCCACAAAACAGATGCTGAACGCAATGCCCACTTTTTTACTTTTTCATAAAAGGGACATCCTCTTTAGGTTTCTTCCTGCTACTGGAGCTACTGGAGCTGGATAATGACATAGATCTGTCCAAAAAGACAAATGTCTTCCCATGAACTTTGAGAAGAGTGGGAGAGACTTGTACTTGAAAGTTGCTGAGAGGGTAGAAGTTAAAAGTTCTCCCAGACATAAACATCAGCAGATCCACTGTGAAAGACACCTTCCTCAGCATGTGGAAAACGGACTACCTCCTACCCCTAGAAACCTCCTCTTTGGCCTCACTCAAGACAACCAACAGAACTGGGAATTCCCTCAATTCTTCCTTTTTCCCATCCCCAATATTGAATCCATTGGCAAATTCTGGGAGCTCCATCTTCAATAGGTACCCTGAATAGGACTAACCCCTCCTTCCAAGGTCACCTGTCTGGTCCACCCTAGAGCCTGGATCTTGCCTGAGTTCCTGGAAAAGCTTCATCCTGACCTCCCTTGCCTATCCTCAACCCTCTGTGACAGACTTCTCTTCTCAACACTGTAGCCAGGATGGCCCAGTGGAACAGGGCCCCATGAGGTCACAGCCCTGCAGTGGCTTTTTGTCACCCTACTGTCACTTACCTGATGTCATGTTCAAAGCTGTCTCCTGTGGCCACAGGGCCTTCTTGCTGCTCCTAGACATACCTAGTGTGCTCCTGCTCCAGGGCCTTTCCCTATGCTTTCCCTTCCATTTAGAAGGCACTTGATGTGATATTACTCACCTTCTTCAGAACTTGACTCAAGCATCACCTTCCTAGTGAAGCTGCACCTGACCCCTATATGAATAGCAACACCACCACCACCTTCCCTTCAGCACCCGAGCCCTGTCTCCTGCTTTCTATTGCCAGAGCAGTTATCACAGTCACCAGGGACTTCCACCAGCAACTGTCATATCACATCTGGCAAGGGAGAAACAGAGGCCAGCTTGGGTGGTTTCACCATTGATGTCCTCTGATCTCCTAGTCCAGAGCCCTGGGGAAAAAGGTGACCAGAGGTCCAGCACATCCAGGATGCCCGGGACAGTGGGTTCCCCTACAGCACCCTGAAGAGCATCAGGAAAATGCAAGGAGATTGCACATGAAACCTGAAACCAGACACCTTCCTGGATGCCAGGTGAGCACACAAAATACCTCCACTTGCCTGATGTGCTCATCTGAGAAATCTGAGCAGAGAAGCATCCCAGGGTCAAAATCTCCCTCTGGCCAAGGTCCTGAGAAACAGACATATCTCCTCCCTGTACCCCACCTGTGCTTGACATCTGGCATCTTCCTGTGGTGGGGTAGAGTGGTGCCCCTGTCCCTCTTTCCTGGATGCCATCACAAACCAGGCTTTGCTGCTCAATTTTCAGGAAGGAACAAGCAGCATCAGTGGGCCACCAAGATTCTGTCTCATTCTAGTATGTCAGTCCCCATGTAGAACTAGAGCTTCAAGGAGACTGGTGTGCCATGTGGAACCTAATGGCAGGAGCTGAGACTTCAGTTCCAAATGAAAACTGGCCTCTTCCAAACAGCACAGGAATGTGGAGAGAGGATTTTCTCAGGGGTGTGGCTCTGGAAAAAGTGCCTCCACTGGCTGAATTCACAGAGACCAGGCAGAGGACACTTGCCGTGCATCATCTGAGGAAGCAAGGGGCACACTGGGCAAGGATTCATAATGCTGCCTGTTGGTTGCTTCCCACCAAGCCCCCTGCTCAGCTGAGGGCTTGAGAACCCAACAGGAAGCAACTTTCATATCACATTTGTAGCAGGAGAGCTGGCCTAGGAGTGGAGCCCTGTCCCTGGAGCATGCTGGCCTGTGCATCAAGAGCGACGGCCCACCACCATGGCCTCGTCATCTCCCAGCTATCTGATCTCACTACCCTGCCAGGCTCACACCTGCTGATATGGTGACTCATAAGACCCAGAGACTGCTTTCCAACCCAGCTCAATGCTACTCACAAAGAAGCAAACTCCATTCTTAGAAATGTGTTCATCATTAACTCTTGAATTCCCTGGGTTTGTCTACTCTGGCCGACCCAGGTGTCCCATCCAGATCATTCCTCAAGTGCCCTAGGGTTTCAAGCCACTTTCAAGCTGCCCTTAAAAGGCAGGAACTGGTCCAATGAGGCATACCAGCCGAGTGACTCTGTATGCGAGAAATTCGGACAACATGCTCCACTGCTTCCAACTCCAAGCTTCAAACCTTCACTCACTGGGCATGGAGCATCATGACAGAATGAACACTGCCCTTTCAAATCTCTTGACTCCCATTCCTTATTCAGAAACTAAGCTCCAGTCAACACTCTATTTTCTCTTCAGAGAAGTTAGGAAAAGGATAGAAAAAAACACTACGATCAAAACTCTCCAAAGTATAGGGATAGAGGGAACATTTCTCAACCTCATAAAATCTATCTATGAAAAACCCACAGCGAATATCATCCTCAATGGGGAAAAACTGACAGCCTTTCCTCTGAGATCAGGAACAAGGCAGGGATGCCCACTCTCACCACTACTGTTCAACATAGTGTTAGAAGTCCTAGCAACAGCAATC
>PITA01021537.1:0-32488 GCA_004023965.1 Spilogale gracilis
CTTCATGTCTCTTGTCCATTTTTTGATGTGTTCATCTTCTTTTTGGATGTTGAGTTTGAGTAGTTCTTTATAGATCTTGGATACCAGCCCTTTGTCTGTAGTGTCATTTGCAAATATCTTCTCCCATTCTGTGGGTTGCCTCTTTGTTTTGTTGACTGTTTCCTTTGCTGTACAGAAGCTTTTTATTTTGATGAAGTCCTAGAAGTTCATTTTCGCTTTTATCTCCTTTGCCTTTGGAGAGGTGTCTTGAAAGAAGTTGCTGTGACCGATGTCAAAGAGGTCATTGCCTATGTTCTTTTCCAGGATTTTGATGGATTCCTGCCTCACGTTGAGGTCTTTCATCCATTTCGAGTTTGCCTTTGTGTGTGGTGTAAGAGAATGGTCTAGTTTCATTCTTCTATACGTAGCTATCCAATTTTCCCAGCACCATTTATTGAAAAGACTGTCTTTTTTGAGAGGAGAGAATCTTAAGCAGACTCCAGTCCGTACACAATGCGGAGCCTGAGGCAAGGCTCAACCTCATGACTCTGAGATCAGGACCTGAGCCAAAACCAAGACTCAGATGCTTAACCAACTGGGGGGGCCACATGGGTGCCCCAAGCCTGCTTAGATTTAAGGGGCAGGACATAGAGCCTGAGCCTGCCTCTCAGTGGTAGGAGTCTCAACAAATTTGAGACCATATCTTAAAATCACAAAAGTTTATATAAACATCAAGATTTTAATCATTTTTTAAAAAAATTTCTGCTCCCTAGTTTCTCTTTTTACAACCTGTATTGGGTCTGGGAGTGATGTCTTCATAGTACTCCTGGTGCTGTAACATCTCACAGTGTCCACAGGTGGATATATTCTGCAGCAGGGATGTGACATTTCAAAGGGTCCCCATGACCCCACACATCAGGAAGATATGAGGTGATATTAGACACAAGTTCTGTATCTCTCATTCCTCTCTTCTGGAATTTTCCTATTGTCGTGAACCATTAAAAAACTGGCATAATACGGTATTCGAGAAATGTAACAGGGAGTGTTTCCTTCCCTTAAAACCTTATTTTAAATTATGATAGTAAGTAACATATAGGGAGATACATATATGAAAATAAATATTTTAATATTTCATTTGAACAGTAATAGGGTACATTTATGGAGGACTTAACTTACCACTTGTCAGACAATGCCCAGCACTTCTTTGATCTTTTAAGATTCTGTGCCCTTTCTCTTCAAAGTGTGGTCCTCAGACCAGCAGTATCCCCGTCACCTGGGAGCTTGTTAAAAACACAGAATCCTAGGCCCCAGTCCAGACCTCTTGGACCAGAATCTGCATTTTAAGCAAGATCCCCAGGTGATTCGTGCATACTTAAAAGCTTTGACATCCTGTTTCATGAGGTAGGCCCTATAACCATCTGCCCATAGAAACTTGCTGAAAGAGCATGATTTTGAGTTAGCTGAGCCAGAATCCAAATCCAGGTCTGACCAGATCTGAGACCTCTAGGCTCCTGACCACCAGTCACAAAGACCTCCCAGTAAATTCCATCATCCTGTTAGGGAGGGTTTTCCTCTATGAACAACTGCCATGTGTTTAAAGAGAGGTTGTGGGGGCAGGTGGGTGGCTCATTCATTAAGCATCTGTCTTCAGCTCAGGTCATGATCCCAGGGTACTGGGATCGAGCCCCACATGGGCTCCCTGCTTGGTGGGAAGCCTGCTTCTCCCTCTCCCACTCCCCCTGCTTGTGTTCCCTCTCTCGTTGTCTCTCTCTGTCACATAAACAAATAAAATCTTATAAAAAGATACAAATAAAACATAAAAAAAAATAAAGGGAGGTTGTGAAAGTCTTCCAGGAGTCTGAAAATGAGGCTGTAGAACAGGTTTCTCCACCAGAGCAGCATTGCTCCATCACCTCGAGAGCCGAGAGCCGTTTGGCCTTCTGTTTCCCCTGAATGATTGAGAATACCTTAAAGATGGGACCATTGCCCTGTTTGTTTTTACATCTCCAGAAATTAACACAGAAGGTGGCACACAACATAGGATCTGCTTCTTACGTGATCATTAATGAATCAACAATAGGCCTGTTGGTTCAAGTGATCTGTATAGATTGCAGTCATGTCATTAACTAGAAGCTGATATGATTTTGCAGTAAAAGAAGGTGCAGGGGCTTTCTTTGGCATTTATCACGAGCCCAGAAGTGCAGCTGCAGAAAACCAAGGAACGAAACTGCTCTTGGCTTTGTCGGCTTATCTCTCCACGCAGGCAGCCCCAACCTCAGCCAAGCAATGGAACTTCCTGAGAAACATGCTCCTTTCTTTCCCAGCTCTGGAGCTCAGCTCCTCTGGGGCTATAATTAAACTCCATCCGATTTACGAAGGACAGGACCTTTGAAATGCTGGGACGCTTGATCCCCATGTTTCTGGGAGCCCACCATTTCTTTTTCTTTTCTTCTTCTTTTCATTAATCAGTTTTATCTCCTCTCTTCCCATTGAGAAATCTGAGGAGAAGAGAACATGGATACACAGCCGGGTTCAGAATTAGAGCAACCAGACGTCTCGATTTGCCCAAGACGGACTCTGTTTATGCTTGTTGTCCTGGTGTAGTTATTAAAAACATCCTCTTTTGCTGTCAAAAACGTCTCTGTTTGGATGATAACTGAGGTGCGGCCGGAGTCACTGGGACCTAGTGATGGTCCTGAAGGCATTTCTGGAACCAGAATAGGGCTGGTCCCTCACTCAACCTTCTGCTTTCTGGACTAGCACATCAGCCGTGCTCTGCCATTTCTCCACGTGTGCTCTTCAGGCCACCTGCTGCAGTCAGTTACGGAGGTGCCCAGGTCCCACCTCGGTCCTACTGAGTCTGAAGCAGGGGCTTCCTGTCCTCCAGGGCCTTAGCTTCCCTCAAAGACCTCTAAGGAACTTCTCATCCCCCAGCCCACGTCCTCCTGACCCTGGACCCCCAAATCCTTAGTTTTCAGTCCCAAGACATCCAGCTTCCCACCACCCTTCAGCAGGGGCCTGAATACTACCCTTGCCTGCACACCACGGTGCTATTCTTAGGGGGTCACGTCAGAAACCCCAACTGCATTTCCCTTATGGCCCTTTGATGCCCCCAGAGGAGGAGAGAATCGCCGGAAGGGACAGCCCAGCTTGAGGTTAGATAGTCCGGCGCTCCTTCCTCTGGGCTCCAGGGAACTGTAGGCCAGCAGGAAGGAGCTGAGCTATTCTTAGCCAAGGTGTGGGAGCCTGGCAGGAGCAGCAGGCGCTGCCCCAAGGGTCAGAGACAGGAACTGGCCACCCACTTTGGCTGCCCACCCCCCTCTCCTTTGGCTGCCCCTCACAGGAGGAAATCACCACCACATGCCCCCAACCCAGCAGCAACTAGGGCTCAGTCTCGGGCCACCCTCTCGATCCCCTCAGTAGCCAGCAGGGCTCAGGGTCCCTCTTCCAGGTCAGGCTGTGGGTACAGAAGGCCACCATCTGAGTTCCTTCATGGAACCCTATCATCCCACAGATGCTAAGCCAAGCTCCAGAGAGGGGCAGGGATTTGTCCAGGCCGCTTGGATACTCTGGGTCTGACCCAGAACTCTAACCAGTGCCAGGCAGAGTCCTAGGTCATGGGAGCCATCAGGTTGGGCTAAGGTTTCCAAATGCCAGTCAGAGGGCATGGGCTGTCTATGCCAATATCCTCCCAAGTCCTCAGGAAAATGATTAAAAACAGGATAAGATCACCATTACTTTTGTAGAAAGGGTTTTCTTTTGACTTTTTATTCTTCTCAACTTGAAGTTTTTTTTTTTAAAGACTTTATTATTATGAAATGGCTACACTAGCATCGGATAACCTCATGTCAGTCCCTAACATGAAAACATCTTTGACTGATGTGTGAAATGAAAATATATCTGTGAACCAATAAAGCAGAGAATACCAACCAAAAAATAGAGCCACAGTTCACCCTTTCATTCAGGGAGTATCGGGTGGTCTCCTAACTGCCCACCTTGTGCCAGGGCACAACAGACACACTGTTCCGCCCTCGTGCCGCCTACAGCCCAAAGAGGGGGACAAGTGACAAGCAAGTAAATGCGTGACTGTCAGATGTCACAGGTGTTGCGAATGAGGCTTGTCAGAAGCTTAGCGTCAAGCAGGTGGCCGGGGAGGCCAGAAGATGGGGAGGCCGCCGACAGAGAGCAGAGTCCACGAGGCCAGCCTTGTCCTGGAGGCTGACAGGCAAGGTGAAGCCCAGCCCCTTCAGATCTGATTGGCCAGGGTGAGTGGTTTGGATTTTATTTTAGAGCAAAGGGAAGTCACTGAAAGGTTTTCAGCAGGGGAATGAAATGTCCCAGTTTTAACTTTAAACATATTATCTCTGCCTGCTGTGTGAAGAATGAACAGGGAAAACTCCAAAATAGTCAGAGGGAGACCAGATCAGAGGCCACTGGAATTTCAAGTGAGAAATGCAGAAGGCACGGAGAAATGGTAGACTTTCTTCAAGATTATGTTCTACGTGTGAGCAAACACACACACACACACACACACACACGCAGTGAGTCAGATTATTTGGCAAATTCAATAAAGTCATATGTTTGGACACAGATTTTTGGAGACAAGAGCTGAGAACACTCCAGGACCTTCCCACTCCCTCTTCAGTTCTAATCCTCTGGCTCGACTGTGGGGTCTTCAGATGGTCACTGCACTTGCTCCTTGAGGTCAATACATCCTCAGAGACCCTGTCACTGCTGTCCCTAACCAATCCTCCAAAAGTTCCCCCACCTTGGATGTGACCATCTCTGGAGAAAACACACATCTGGGAAGCAGCTGCCTGGCCACTCTCACAAAATCATCGTCTAATCCAGTTGAAGCTGGAGTGGAGTGAAGGCGTGGAGGACTAAGGAAAAACATGAAGCCTGTCCAAGATGGGATCTGGGTAGAGTGTCAGGGGCACCACCCCATCTTTGGAGACATGCCTCTAGGGTAGCCCTTGGGATTTCAGCTGGCCTTTGTGCCTTCCTCTGATCCCTGCAAAACCAGATGTGTCCCACAGCTGTGTATCATCTGCTATCCTCCACCCTAGAGGAAGCTAGAATTTGGGGGTTAAGGAAGTAAGGCAAAGACAGTGACTCTTCTTTGGCTCTGAAGGGTGAATTGTAGGAATGAGTCTAGACTTCCCACGAAGTAGGCAAATGGCCTGGAATCCATCTGCACAGTGGCTCCCCCAAAACTCTCCCCTGGCATGGAAAAAATGTTAAAGGAAACTCAATGTCCTGGGGCTTCCAAACTCCTTTCCTACTGAATGGTTCATAGAATCTGGCTTAGAGACTTCATCTTTCCTCTTCACTCTACTCCCTGCCCCTCTTCCTTCCTCCACACCCCAAGCACTTGCACCTGAGTTTCCAGACCTGGATCATTAAAAGTCTAGCAGCATCTAGTCAGGCTGACATGCAATCCTCCCCAAAGGAAGAGAACTGCACTCCCATCCAGTAGATGATGTTATCAGTCCCTTCCCTGAGCTCAGAAGTTTGGTGCAACCCAGACATATGGATCTTTTTAGAGACTCATGCAATTTGGCAACCCTGTTTCACACCCTCCAAGCCCCACTGCTCTGACAGTGTTCTGCTGGGAGTGCACCAGGAGAAGGAATGAACAGATCTGTGCAGGCTCTATTATTCTTACTCTTACGCGCTCACTTCTCCTAGCAACTCTCCACTCAATCTGGAAAACAAAACTTGTTTCTTGCCTGGTTCAGTCTTTGGCTGAAAACAGAAAGGAGTTGAGAGAGAGAGAGTGAGTGTGAGGGATAGAGGGACAGAGAGAGAGAGAGAGAGATGAGAGAAAGAACACAGAACTACACTGGTCAGTTTTCCAAGACAAAAAGTGGGAGTTCCTCACCTAGCTACTCTGCTTTGCTCCTCTTCCTCTTTTCCTTGTCTAGTCACTCCAGGGAAAGCTATTCGCATCCCCCAAATGTGTAGAATTGGTGCTGCTGGATTGTGCAGTGCACAGCCTGAGCACTCTCTGCTTTTAGAACCCTACCCCTCCCTCAGGTAATTCACCCTGAGCCTCTGGTGAGTAAATTCAGTTTCACTCCATATGTTCTAAACTAATGAAAATCCTTCTGCAGAGACAAAAAGAGGTCTCTGAACCTTTGCAGATTCACGTTTGCCCCCCCTTTCCCAGCCAGACACACAGGAGGCTGGCCTGTCTTGGAGGAAAAATAACTTTCTTGCTGCCCCTGTAAGAAAGACGACTCTTCTGCGGGAAAGCAGCAGCCAGACCTGCCAAGGAAAGTATTCTAGCACTCCAAGGTCTTCTCCCTGCATGAGACCTGTGGTGACCTCCCGACCTCCCCAACTGGGGAGTCTGTAAATATTGAACCCTAAAGGGTGAGGCCATCTTGGATGAAGATGCTAAACTAGGAAGGGTCCCAGAAATTCACAGGAATCTGGCTGTTCTTGAGCCAATCCCCCAACCTATGCCTCCAAGATGGTCTCTTGAGGTCCATAGAACCAACATGGATGATGAGAAGTGGGAGAAATGAGAAGTGAGGAACGCTTTGCCTTTCTTTTCCAGAGCCAAGCCTGGACCAACCACCTTATTTTATTTTGGATAGTTTCAAGACAGAAAAGACCTCTACACAAAGCATAAGAGTCAATAGCTTGGGACAGATGTTTCCTTTCCAGCAACATTTTCCTGCCCTGAGTTAAAAATAGCCACCCCATTTCTTTGGCTTCCATAAGATGTATGTTATTAACACTCTCCAGTTGGGTTTGCAGAGACTAAGATTGATGGGTCCCTGGATTTTAAAGCCTATTGGCCTGTGAACTAGATATAATATTGGATGCAAGAAGATCCAGCCCCTTGAAGGGGGTTCCAGGACCTTTCTTGAGGGAAATTGCTTCCCTACACCTACCTTCAGTTAGCATCAGACAGAATTTCCAAGTGAAGAAGGCAGTTTGCTAAGTGGCACCTCCTTTGCTTCTCCATAAATCCTTCATCTTGGAATTTTCTGGAATTGGTTACATGCTGACCCCCCCAGGGTAGCCTGGACCCACTTTGATACTCTGGCTTTAATGGAAACATAAACGCTATCCACTAGCATTCGTGAGCAATGCTGAGATAAGCCTGCACTGTCAGGAAGATTTATTGAAGGCCTAACGGATACAAGGGAAATGAGCAGAGACAATACCAGAATATAGCCACACTCACAGTCACGAACAATGGAGGTCTGACCCATTCTCAGGGTGCCGCTTCCCGGGAATTAAAGGATCCTTATCCAAGTTGGCTTCATCACAGACGCGTTCACCCTATAGCCAAGCTGTGTTCAGCAATCACAAGGCTGCTCCCAGAGGACAACTCAAACCCTAACAAAGCTAAAGGAAAGAACTATAGTCATGAATAATTGCCACACTTCTCACCTTCTCAAAATGAAAAATAGCTTTGCTCATTATTTTTGTTTATAAAAGTAATGCACAGCCCTTGTAAATACCAAATTCACAGGCTGCCTATAGAAGTGAAGAAAGTGACATTTAGCCATAACTTCACCACCAGAGACGGTCCTTGTGTATGTACAGGACGCATGTTATCACTTCATACAATAAAACAGCATCACACTGTGATATGCTTTTTTTCCACTTACATATCCCAGCTCTTAATAGGTGTAGCAATGCACAGAAAAGCTGTGGGTTGTGAGCAAGTCTAGCTGAAATGCCACAGCCTCTCTCTCTGACTGAGGAGCTTGTCCCTTAGGAACCAAACTGAGATGGTGGCCTTAAGCCAGTGCTTGGAGGGGAGGAGGGGATAAGACACTACATTTTATGCCTCTTTTCTAATCATCATTACACTTCTGCCTTTAATAATATCTCAAGAGGCCTGTGAAACATGCCAACAGATTATCCTGGGCGCCTGCACTGGGTGGTCAGCCCAAGCTCACTCCCTTCTAAGGAAGAGCCCTACCCACTCAAATGCAATGAGGGATGTTATCCCAACATATAATTCATATATATACATATACATATATATATATATATATATAATATCCATGAGTATTTGAAAACATGTATAACTTAAAATTTGTAACAAATTAAGACACAAATTATTCACAAACAAGAAATGATTTGGATTAGAAAGGGGGCATACTACAGATAAAGAACAGAGTAATGAGACAGAAGGAATTTTGTCAATTACAATTTGAAAAGTTTGATAAATACGTAATTGCCTAGGAAAATAATAACACTTGCTCACGAAGAAATTTTTTTAAACTGAGAACTCATAACAATGAAGGAAACCAGTATTTTAAAAAGTCTCACACTAAATGCCAGGCTCAAATGATTTCATAGGCAAGTTTTAACAAATCTTTAAGGAACTGATCATCCCAATCTTATAAAAACTCTTCCTGAGGATAGAAAAAGAAAAAAAAAGCCGTATCTCCAACTCATTTTATAAGGACTTTATAACCCCAATACCAAAATCAAACAACAACATAGTGATGGAGAAAAAATACAGGATCATTCCATTTATGAACATAGAAGCAAAAATCATAAAGAGAACATTAGACTTGCAAATTAAATTCTACAGTATATAGAAATGATAATAAACCAGGACAACGTTGGGTTTAATGCAAAGTCAGTTTAATGTTAGAAAATCTATAAATGTGATTCACTGTACTACCATATTAAAGGAGGAAAATATATATCATTTCAATAGATCTAGGTAAGACTTTTTTTTTAAAAGATTTTATTTATCTATTTGACAGAGAGAGATCACAATTAGGCAGAGGGGCAGACAGAGAGAGGAGGAAGTAGGCTCCCTGCTGAGCAGAGAGCCGGATGCGGGCCTCGATCCCAGGACCCTGAGATCATGACCTGAGCTGAAGGCAGAGGCTTTAACCCACTGAGCCACCCAGGCTCCCTAGGTAAGACATTTTTTAAAAATCATAGTAAGTTCATTATTAAAGAAATTAATCATTCAGTAAATGAGGAATAGAAGGGAATGTATGTAGCATGATAACATGCACATATAAAAAATTAAGCAAAGGTAGTTCTAAGTTGGGAAAACGTTAGAATATTAGCCTTTAAAATCTGGAACGGGGCAAGGATGTTTAGGATCACCACATCTTTAATCCTTGCAATGGATGTTCTTGCCAGGAAATTACCTTAAAAAATAACAATAATTCAAAGGGAGAAGGATTGGAAAGAAGAAATAAAATTATTACTATATGCAGCTGATATGATCTTTTACATAGAAAACCCAAGGAATCTACAGACACTTAGGGATAATAGGAGAATTTCACAAGGGAGTTCAACAGAAGATTAATATAAGACAATGAATTGTTGTTTCATACACCAGCAATGGAAACAACTGAAGGAAAGATTTATTTTCTCTAAATTAATCTACAGAGAAGTTCTGATAGAAATCCAAAAGGCTATTTTGGGGGAAGAACTTGATAAACAAATTCTAATACATATGGAAGAGTAAAGGGCAGAGAAGACCCAGGCCACTTCTCTGAAGAAAATTAGGGTCTTCCCTTGCCCTACTCAAAGCAGGACTTACCTGAAGCTGCGCTAGGTTAGACAGTGGTAAAGGCACTGGGGTACACACGATGACCAGTGGACAGAGTCCAGGAATAGGCCTGCATTTATACAAAATATTGGCATATGACAGAATGGCATTTCAGATCAGTAGGGAAAGCAGAGGCTACTCAGTAACCAGAATGGGGAAATGGTTATCTGTATGAAAAATATATGATGCTGGATTAGAGCCAGTTACTCATCCTGAGTCTCTTAGTTCCAACCCTATACTTCTAGACTCTTCTCTATAATGCTGGGAATAGTGTGGGTTTACTCCATTATGTGAGAATATTCAATTCTTCTACCGAGGCCAAAAAAGCTAACAGGATGAGCAAAATTCATCAGCTGTGTTCACTATAGATAATACATAAACAAGTCTTGTGAGATATTGGCAGAATTCAGATATGCTAAAAATAGGTAGCTGGTTTTTAATCTGCAAAGACATGAAAAAATAAAATAAATGGAATATATTGTAAAAGCAATGGGATGAACAAGAGTATTACTTATGGGTGGAAATGGATAGAAAGATTAAGTCGCCACAAGGTAGAGAGCATACCACCTCAGGGCTGATAGCCAGGTCATTCTCTACCTAAGTTGTTTATGTATTGGTAACACCATTCTGGTCCCTGTATGGTCTGTCCCAGAAAGGCTGACAAAGGGGATGGTGGCACAGAACACTGACGAGCTGTGTGAGTAGACCTGTGACCAGGCCTATCTGCCCTTGCACAGCCCAACGGAGCAAGCAGTGGCTGCACCACAGGTTCAAGCCATGTTCCATTTACTGATCCCTTGCTTAACTTCAATTCTAGTCCTCACAACTATACCATTGGAACATAACATAAGAGTGGGGCTCTTTCATCTTGCTTGCCCCCTATCTCAAGCAGACTAACCTACCCCAACTCTTTCCTCTTCTTTCTGGCTATATGTTTTAAATAAGTTCAACAATGCTTGTAATCTAATCATCATAATTTGGCCTGAGCCTTCTTGCTCTGTGGCCTCTATAGCTGGCCTGTGGCAAATTTGGAGGCTACCACTACATGGAGCTAATTTCCCACTAGACACTGGGGCTGGGAATCTATGCACCATATTTCCCAAAGCCCCTTTAAGTGGGTTTCCTGTTAGGTTCTGCCAAGAGGAGGCACTGGAGAGAGACTGGGAGGCACAAGAGGAAAGAAGGGACTCACTTTCGACTTTAAGTCCTCATGGCCTCCCCGTGGCATCCGAACACCTCCTCCACCAAGGCTACCCTCCCTGTTCAACTGGGATCTAAACCCTGAGAGTTTTTAAAAAGTCCAAACAAGTTTGTAACATGGGAAAAAGGTGTTGGTTCTATAATACAAAACTGGAAAATCAAAATGATCGAGAGTGGTATTTATTGTCCATAAAAGATAAACTTAGGGGCGCCTGGGTGGCTCAGTTGGTTAAGCAACTGCCTTCGGCTCAGGTCATGATCCTGGAGACCTGGGATCAAGTCCCACATCAGGATTCCTGCTCGGCGGAATTCCTGCTTCTCCCTCTCAGTTCGTCTGCCTGTGTTCCCTCTCTAGCTGTGTTTCTCTCTGTCAAATAAATAAATAAAAATCTTAAAAAAAAAAAAAAAAAAAAAAAAAAAAGATAAACTTAGCCAAATTGTAAACCATAATTCAACTCTAATAGTTTTATATAAATGTAATGAAGTTTAAATTAAAAGAACCGAATGAAGTATACAATTTAAAACTAAAAAAAGTTTTAAATCATTTCTCCCTTTTTTTTGTACATCAAATAAGTTGATTGATATGATGTGTGTGTTGAGGCTGAGGTGGGGCGATGTTCCACAGCAAGGATGGTCACAACCTAGATGTCTATAGAGGGCCTGACAGAGCCCCTTGCTCTGAATCTTTCTGTTGTACCCTCCACTGTGTGCAGTGTAGTTACCATCCTCTGCTAGCATCAGTTTATATGATGAAATAAGGGGGCAGAGACACCAATGGGCAGCCAAGAAAGTCTAGAGCTTTGAAGAGACTTGAGAGCTCACCTCTATTGAGCATGAGGAAACACAAGGTGGGGGCCCCAGGATGGACTCCTCTCCGGTGGTCAGACTGAACCAGAGCATGTGGGTGGTGGGGACAAGCTTGTGTGTGCTTGAAGTGGTAAGTCTCAGTGACTCTGGAAAATAGGAAGGGTAGCCAGTTATGCCCCTAATGGCACAGGCAGGGTACAGACCAAAGAAGAACAGCTCTGGTTTCTCAGAGGCAGGGATGTGCTGCTTCATGTCGCTTTACTCCTATTTTTTTCCTCCCTGGAGTCTGCCCTCCACTTTGCACCCAACGTTTCCTCTTTGTAAACTAGGGCTTCTTGAACTTAGTGTGCATAAGAAGCCTAGACACTGACTATGAAATTGCAGATTCCGACTCTAACCTTGATTCTGTGTAGACCGCTCTTTGAGAAGCTCTGCACCAAAGCTAGTTAAGAAATTCAGGTGCTAGAGATAAGCTCTTTTCTGTCTCCTGTGGTCCATCAAGGGCAGACAAATGGTATTTGAAGTAACCAGAAGAAAAGACTCAGAGTGAAAGAAAAGCCATGTGAGCCAAATTGGTTTTCCTATCTAGCAAGGATTGGAACCCCACATTTTGTTCACAACCTCTCATTGGGTGTGAAGTAGCCCCAGTCCCTGGAGCATAGAAAGTTGAGGGGATGGGGCTAAGGGGGTAAGAGAGGAGCTCTCCACTTTTCTCTATTATTGGGAGTCCTAAGGGCAAACGCCTGATTTTAAAATGTATTTTTCAGCCTTTTCTGTTCCCAGCTACAGGCCTTTGAGATCACAATGTGGTCAGATCCGAATCACCATTGACACTTTGAAACAGATTCATTCCATACCTTTGTGTTCTATCAAATTTGCATCTTAAGCCTTGGGCTTTATTGCGTGATGAAAGGCATCATTTTCCTATTTAAAGGAAAGTTAGCCAAGATCAGAACAGAGAGCTTTGGATTTTGTTTTTAGACCTGGACTGACTTCTGTAACAAACCAAACAATAGATCAGAGAAGGACCATAAAGATTAGTCTACTTCCATGATGCTAGGGAGTCTGCAGACTAGTAAATCAGGAAAGATCAGAGGGAGCTGATCTGACCTTCCTTCCTCCCTACTTTGGCTGTGTGGCGCCCAAATCATGGAAGACAGCAGACTGGGTATTCAGAACCCTGTGATTCCATTCAGGACCTCAGAGTGCATTCCCAGACTGTGCTTTATCTTATCCCCTCCCTGGTGCCATCATCTGCTCCTGCTGGGCCCCTCACTCCTCCAGCCTCTTACCTCCCCCTTCCAAACCAGCCTGCAACTAGGCTGACCGCCCAGCTCAGTTTCTGCAGTTCAGTTTACCAACCTCTAGAACAACTAGTGAGGAATAGGGAGCTCCAGGATCAGTCAGGGAGTAGAGGGTGGGGTCAGGGGAAGTCCTTTTCCTGAAGAAAGGGCAAGATACAGCCAGCAGAGACCCAGAGCAGGAGAGGGGGTCCCTGGAGAAAGGGCCTCCTAGGTGTCTTTGTCACTGCAAGGATAGTGACAGGCTCAAACTATGAGGGAAATTAGGGACCGTCACAGGAAAACCCCCTCCAAATTAACACAAACAGACAAATCCTGCAGGGGGTGGGCAGTGAAAAGAAAAGCCACAAGGATGCTTTGGACTGATGAAATGAATAATTGCAGTCATGTATGTGTCCTGCTCACTCTTTTTGCTTCATTATGGTGCGGCACTGTCCCTGGTATGGCTGTCATGAAATGCATCGGGAAAGCGCTGAGTTTCACCTGATTAGCAAAATGCTCACACTTGTAAACAAGTCCTCACAGCACAGTCCTTCAGCAAGATTGTTCTCCGCTTAAAAATAGAGGAAAACAGAAAGAAAAGAGCACACACAGAGAGAGAACTCCAAGGAAATCTGCCCCGGCCACCAGCCACCGGCCAGGCTGACACAAAGGGGTTAAAAGTTAAGTGGATGTCGAGCTTGAAGGAGTAAGACGGGGCCTCTAAATAAAGTTGAACAAGTCCTCCGGGGCCCGCACAAACCTCCACATTTTTGGCCTCCATGGCGGTAACCCCGGCCCCTGCTAACGTCCTCCGCCTGTGGGACTGAGCGTGGAAGCTCACCGTAGTGAAGGCCAAGGCGAGGGGCCGGCCTTGCCAGGAATAAAGAGGGAGGGGAGGGGAAAAGCCAGCTCGCCCACCCCGTTCCCTCGCGGAGGGCGGGGGCAGCGCGTCCTGCGGGCCGAGCGCGTCTCGGGCTGAGCGCATCTCTCCGGAGCGGCGCGGGAAGGATGCTGGTCAGCAGGGGCGCGCGCGCGGGGCGCGGGATGCTGCGGGGCTGGACCGCGCTCTGCCTGCTCAGTCTGCTGCGTGAGTACCGGCCGCGGGCGGGGGAGGGTCCCCGCTGTCCTGGGGCCCAGCGCGCAGAGCCGGGGGTGCGGGGGAGTGTGAAGGGACCCCGGCCCCCCGACTCACGCCCCCCGCCCACTGCGGGGCCAGGGCCCTTTGATCCGCGCCCCGCTGGGACCCGCGCGTCACCTGGGAAGCGGCGGGGTGGACGGGAAGGGCAGGGCGCGCGACCCCGCCGCCGGGATCAGCCAGCCCAGGTGTGAAACGGGCGGCACGCCCTGGGCTTCCCCGAGTGGGAGCGCGCGACTCGTTGGAGTTGTCTCTAAAGTAAAGCGCTTCGAAGATGCCAGACTCTGTTCCTGTGGCTAGAGGTGCGGAGCGCAAAGCTGGAGCTAGAGCCAGGAGAGAGAGGAGAGAAGCAGGAAAGTTTTGCGTCTGGGGGTTGATTCCGAAAGCCAGGGCCTGAGCGACTGCTGGGACGAAAGCGCAGGCTCCCGCCCGACTACAGGAACCCGGCAAGCCCGAATTGGACCTTTAAGGAATGGGAGCGAGGCCAACCTGGGACGATGCCCGGCTCTGACGGGCCCAGAAGTCCAACTGAGTTAGGTGACCAGGGGAGTATGGAATGAAGAACAGTCCGTGAAAAGACCCTTGCATTTAAGATCGGAAAGCTAAATTACAATTCCCTCTTTCCCCACGAAATCTGCTGGAGAGAAGGTGGCGGTAGATGGAGTTTGTTCTGCGGGCCCTCCTCCCCCCGCCCCCCGCACCAACTCAGATTTGTTACATTTGGGGGCTTTCTTCCCCTTCCCCTCCAAGTTCTAAAACTAATGAATAGGTTAGCAGGCCAGTGGACACCCTTCCACTCACCCACACTTGCCCCTACTCCTTAAGCTCTTTCTCTCACTTTGGTGATGAAGTAATAGATGCTCAATAAATATTCTTAATTGCTTTCATTTGGGGATAACATTCTCCACCTCATCTCATTAGGTTTAGAAACTTTTAAACATTGTTCGCTGTCTCTCTTTTGCTCAGGATTCTGCTTCCAGCCCTCTAGGGTTCCCCACTCCCTACTCTTACTCCATCTGAAAGGCCACCCACCATGGCCCCACAGAGTGACCTGGGCCTGCCAGCTAGGACCCTTTGCTCTCATTGTCCTCTGCTGTCCCCCTTTGTGCCCACCCAGTTGAAGAGAGACTCCAGGCTTGAGAAAGCTTGAAGTTAGCGTCTGGGTTGACCGCTTTGGCAGCCGTAAACCTGACTTCTGGGGCAGAGAAAAAGCTATCACTGAGCTGTTGAAGCCCTAGACCAGGGAACTCCCCTGGGTGCTAGATGGAACCCTCCAAACAGGGGGGAGTTGATGAACAGCTGATCAGATGTTCCCCTGTCCTTCGTCTACACAGCTTGTGATGACCTGGTCCTGGGCCGAGTGAGGCCCATCCTTTTTTTATTTCCTCAGCTGTCCTGTTTCAGTCTTGCCTTGGCTTGTAGCGGGAGGTGGGAGAAGCAACTGAACTCTGGCAAAATATGGGCCAGATATGTTGAGAATTCCACTGTCTCAGCTTTGGGGGTGACAGCTGGGGCATAGATCCCTATTCGTGATCTTGCCAGAGGACTTGGGCCAGTCTGGAGCTTTACATCTTTCCTGAGAACTTTCTAGGGTTTGTTTATTTTTTTAATGCTAAGAGTCATTTTCTGTCCTGGTATACATCGTGGAACAAATAAGTGAGTGACCGTATCTTGAAATGCTAACAGAGGGACATTGGCAGGAATTCTGTACTGTTACTGCAGAATTTAGGGCACTGAGGGTTTTGTGGTTTTCACGTCTGTAACTGACAGAGAGCTTTGTTCTGGGAAGGCCTTTTTCTCCCTGTGAGAAGTTGGCATAAGGATGGGCACAAGAGCCAACCAAAAGTAGACTCTTCATGCTGCAGATGGGGCTGTTCTGGGTGGTGACCAGAGTCAGAGTTGGAGCTGGGAGGCCACCAGGTAACACTGCCATGCCACCAACTAGGAGGAGAAGCTTTTCAGGGTGCTAGGAAACCCCATTTGTCAGGCTCAGGGTATCTGTTTCCTCCAAAACCTCCATGGCCTGTCTTTCCTTTTGCCATAAGGATACCCCCTCCCGCCCGCCCCGCCCCTTCACATTCCTCTTCTTCCTTTGGGTCCTTCGTGTATGCTGACCCCACACCCATATCCTGTCTGGGGCTACATGTAAGAGGGGAAAAAAGAAAAGGGAAAAGAATTTTATCAGATATTTTCCAGAGGAGAGAGGACTCCACCCTTTGAATTTCTGCCACGTGGCAACCGAGGAGGAGCAGGCTTGGGGACCTCTGACTAATTCAGTGGCCCCCAGTGGTCCCCCTTGTAGAGTCAGTCCAGCTGGCAGCACCTTTACAAATGCCTGTTTGACTGAGAAAACGTGCCAGGGCATCTCTGTTCTTACCCCTTGACTCCACCCCCTGAGCTTCCTTGCTCACTTGTACTCACCTCTTTCCTTCTCTGAGTCTTTGTCTCCAAAAGCTCAGGGCAAAGAGTGCCAAACTGCAGCAGATAAACTCGGGCACAGAGTCTTACAAAAACAAATTTTAAAAGGAGGAACAAATTCCACTTCACCAGGCCTCACTGCCTGATTTCCTTTAGAGCCCAGGCAGGAGGGCCTGGGCTCACTTTCAGGGCTGGATGGTTACTCAGCTCCACGAGGGCGCCTGGCCTCCCTCTCTTGTTGTCTTTGCCTGATCTCACTAAATGGCCCCGAGTGTGGAGAAGTGAAAATGTGAAGGTGTGGAAAAAGAATAAGAACACCACCCTCCAAAAGAAAACGCTTGGAGTTGCCAGGACAGAATTTCCTATTTTTCTGGATTTTGTCTTCTCTAATGAGAACATTCTCTTCCCTTCTCAGCTAAGAAGTAAAAACATATTATCTATGATTTTTTGTCTCAACGACTCCTGACTTTTCTAAGGAGAAAGAGGCACACATCCTGGGGGAGTGAGCTGCACGTGAACAGGGATGGAGAAGAGGGGTAGACTGAGGTATACTTCAAAGCACATGTACTCTGCCCTCGCCCTTCCCCCTGCCCCCCCAGCCCAGACCAACGGCTTCCCTTTGGATGTGAAGGAAAGGCCTTTGGGAAGTCTGGTTCTTCCTGATCTTGGTGGGGAAAGACTCCACTGATCCCTTGTAGCAGAGCAGCATCTCTAGGCGGCCAGTCCCAATGTTAAAGACAATCCCTTAAGGAATCTCTGGGTGTAAAAAAAAAAAAACAGGCCTTGGATGTTCAGGTGAGACAGGAGGCTGAGTTGATAAGCAGGATAAAAATAAAGTGGAGCTTTGTATTTAATGGACCCAAGAGACACAGGCTGTGGGGATCCAGAGGCCAGAAGGAGGAGAGAGAGAGAGAGAGAGAGAGAGGAGGGGAGGTTCCCGGACCACCAAAGAAACAGTGGTGCCTGAGAGTGGAGTCTCCCTGAAGGAGCAAGTCTATAATGTGACAGGGGTGCTTAGCACAGTGATGTCTAAGTAGTTGAAGCTTAGGCTGTTGTCTCTTCTGGATTGGGCTCTGATTGGGCACCATTCTCTCAAACCTTTGATAAACACACATTCCCCTGGTATTAGTGTGCTCTGGAAGAAAGGACTGGGTGCTTGGCTGGCCCCTGGTGAAGCAGAAGGAGAATGACAGCAGCCTGAGGACAGGGAGGCACAGAGCTACGGAAAAGGAGTCAGCGGAGAATGAAGGAAGAGGGGACTGGAAGAAACTTTGCGCCCTCAGAGAAAGCTCAGGAGTTTGGGGTCCTAGGGTGAGTAGATGGGGGCCAACACCAGCTATTTGCCTGTTAAAGGAGAATCCCAGTCCACTGGGGGCCTCAGGCCCCAGACACTTTTTGGGTTTATGCTCGCATCTCAGCCTGGGTTTAGAGGAACCATACAAAGACAACAGGCCAGCTTTTTGTGCTAGTCCAAGATGGCCAGCCTCAGTGAGACGCAAAACAAGGCCGCTTCCTGATTGCTCCTGGAAAAGATGGGTGGCTCACCACTTCCCAGAGTAGTTCATTCCATTTAAAAACAAAAAACAATGGCAACAAAAAAATAGCAACCAAAAAAACACGTTCTTTTCAGCTTTTCTTTGTACTACAATGTAGTTAGCTTTCTTCTATCTTCTAATCTTTAACTTTAAATTCTGTTTAATTAGAATTGGTTAATCTGGGGCGCCTGGCTGGCTCAGTTGGTTGAGCGACTGCTTTCAGCTCAGGCCATGATCCCGGAGACCCGGGATCGAGCCCCGCATCGGGCTCCCTGCTCAGCGGGAAGCCTGCTTCTCCCTCTCTCACTCCCTCTTCTTGTGTTCCCTCTCTGGCTGTGTTTCTCTCTGTCAAACAAATAAATAAAATCTTAAAAAAAAAAAAAAAAGAATCCATTAATCTTCAGGAACTTCTTTTTTTTTAAGATTTTATTTATTTGAGAGAGAGCACAAGCAGGGGGAGCCACAGAGAGAGAGGGAGAAGCAGATTCCTGCCAAGCAGGGAGCCCTATGTGGGGCTGACCCTGGGACTGCAGGATCATGACCTGAGCTGAAGGCAGACGCCTAACCCGCTGAGCCACCTGGGTGCCCCAATCTTCCATAACTTCTAATCTAATTCTGTTCTTGGAACGACCACAGAATGAATCTGATCTCTCTTCCTGGCAGGCCTTACTGATCTGTCTGGCCTCTACTATAGTATAAACTCCTTGAGGACAGGAGTTATTTAAATTGGGATGACACCCACACCATACCACAGGAAGGAGTCTTCTCTTATTCTGTGCTCCCCACAGCACTGAGTGTGGTCCTTTATGCATCACTGGAACTTATGACAAAAAATAAGAGTCAATAAGTAAGTGAAATGAGTCTTGAATACAGTTATTTATTCTCCTTCCCCAAATTCTTCTTTTCTGGATCAGAGGTTGGCAGATGTTTCCTGTTAAGAACCACATAGTAAATATCGTAGACTGTGGAAGCCATATGTTGTCTTGGATGCATATTCTACCCTGTTTTATGTTACAACACTTGAAACACGTAAAAGCCCTTCTTAGCTCACCGGCCATACAACAAACTGCCTGTGGGCAGATTGGATCCACCAGCTGTTTGCCAACCACCGATCTAGATGAAATAAGTGCAGGCCCTCAACTATATGAGACTTGGTTTCTAGAGCTCTCCTAATTCTGATCCTCCCATGGTTGCTCCCTAATTTAATAAATCCCCTCTTCAACTAGGGCACTGAATGAGACGGCTCTCCATAGAGGCGGTGTGCATGACACCCCTGCCATGGGCACCATGCCATCTGAGGGCTTCTTCCCAGCTCAGACGGTCCTGCTTCGCTTCCTGAGTGAAACCAATGAGTCCAGGGGATGCTTCCAACACTAAAGAAATTTATCATGTAATGGAGGTGACAAGACCTATACTCAGGAAACGACATACATGATTTTGTGCCAGATAAGTGGTGGAGAGACGTGTCTGAAGGCCTCTGAGAAGCAGGAGGAAGGGGGCCCCTGCCTAAAGATAACCGCTATTTCTTGAGTGTTTACCAGCCAGCCTAACTGCTTTATGCCCCTTATCTCCTCTATTGCTCAAAACAACTAGGAGGTAGGGGAGGTTTTATTCCCATTTCACAGGTAAGGTCTAGAGTGTTGAAAAAGCCTTCTCCTCAGCCCTGACAGCGAGTACAGGGCAGAGAAACCTCGGTAGGCGGTCTGAGGGCAGAGCCCATGCTCTACACAGACATTTCACTGTCTTCTCAGAAACGCAGGCAGAGGTGGGGGCAGGTTTGTGTGTCTGGGTGACTTAGTTGGTTAACCGGCTGCCTTCGGCTCAGGTCATGATCCCACTGTCCTGGGATGGAGGCTCCCATCAAGCTCCTTCTCCACAGGGAGTCTGCTTCTTCCTCTGCCTGCTGCTCCTCCTGCTTGTGCTTTCTCTCTGACCGTCTAATAAAAAAATAAAATCTTTGGGGCACCTGGGTGGCTCAGTCATTAAGCGTCTGCCTTTGGCTCAGGTCATGATCCCAGCGTCCTGGGATTGAGTCCCACATTGGGCTCCCTGCCCAGCAGGAGCTTGCTTCTCCCTCTCTCACCCTCATGCTTGTGTTCCATCTCTTGCTGTGTCTCTCTCTGTCAAGTAAATAAATAAAATATTTTTAAAAAAATAAAATAAAATCTTTGAAAAAAAAAAAAGAAAAAAGAAACACAAGCTGGGAGTTCCCAGTGGAGGCAGCAGGCTGCTTCTTCCCAGTACCATCTCCCTTCGGGCTGAGACACCCAAGAATTCCTCACAGAAACCCCCTCTGGAGACAAAGGCAAGGATTGGAACAGAAAGACAGGATGTGGCCCACTGACCAGGAGATCAGGAAACACCAGCAAGAAAACCCACTAAACATAAGAGTGTTTGGAAAGCAAGACCAAGGAACATCTGGGTTGCTTAGTCGATTAAGCATCTGCCTTGGGTTCATGTCATGGTCTTGGGGTCCTGAGATCAAACTCCAGCATAATCGTGAGGCTCCCCACTCAGTGGAGAGTCTGCTTCTCCCTCTCCTTCTGCCCTTCCCTCACTTGTGCTCTCTCTCTTTGTCAAATAAATAAATAAACTAAATCTAAAAAAAAAAAAGGAAGAAAGACAAGGTATAGCCTGCAAAAACATAGGAATTTAGCTAGTTAGGGAGCAGAGCTTTCTGGATCAGAGAAGTTATACACTTTCAACATGAAAAGATCCTCCATTTTACTCATTGTAGATAGAAATCTCTTGAAAATATATTTCCTTGGGCCCCTGCTTCCTTAGCATGCCCCTCAAAAAAGGACTTTAACTTTCATGACTCAGATGGATCAGGAAAATAATTTGGTTATGGTGCAACTCAGTAACTTTGTTAATGCTTATTAAGGTGTATGTATTTATTTACTCCTACCCTAAATGGTTCCAGATTGGTGTGGGTTTTAATATCCATGTCTGTTTTTCATTTGTCTCTGTTTCTTTTTTTAAGCTGTTGTTTCTCCTTATTGATTGCTTCTGAGAGTCTCTAATTTTTAGCTTTAGCTAGGATTTCAGATAACCAAGCTTGTTAGAACTACATGGAAAACAAGAATAATTGCCTCTGAATAAGCACCTATAAGTTAAATGCTTTACTTTCAGTACATGACTTGTGAACTCTATTTGGCCATTTTGGCTTCTTATCCTCATTTTGCTAACTTCCTGAGACCTTGTCTCCTCCCTTTGCCCCATGTTTATGAGTTGAGATCAAATGGGTTATCTAGAGTCAAATCAGGTGCTTAGAGAGACGCAGTTAATAAAGGCAGAATGGGAAGTAAACAGCAGAAGCAAAAGTCTTCCCTTTTGTTTGATTTTTAAATTGTACTTTTGTTTGATTTTAATTTGTTTGATTTTAAATTTCAAAATGCTCTGTGGAGTTGGGGCTAAGGGTTATTTATCTGGAAGGTTCTGGTCTAGAATGGAATGGAGTGGAGGATTCACTGATTTTCCCCTAGAATCTAACTGGTAAGCTGCTATTACTCCCTTACAGAGTCGGCAGAACAGAAGCTCAGATAAAGAAGGGTCAGTGTTTGATGGTTTAGTGCCATGGACATATGTGGGAAGATAGGATAAACAGAGACCTGTGGCCAGTCTTGATTCGTATAAATGTTATTCCTGCAAGATGCAGTCTCTTCACAGGAGCCATAGAAGCCAGGAAACCACAAGACTCTCTCCCGACCAGTCCCTCTGCTGCAGCCCTTCTGTTGGACTGGCTTCTAGGGCCCACCACCATGATCCCTTGTTCCACACTAACGCACACATATCCCGTCACTGAGCCTTGCCTTTCTGGCCTTCATTTTGGCCTGTCTCTCCATGGTCTCACCGGGCTTCCCTGCCCACTCCAGGCTCAGGGATGTGCATCTGAGGTTGGGCTTTCATTCTCTTTGCTGATGAATCTTCCCACCTGTTGCTCAGAATTTGACCAGATTGGGGGTGGGGGGTGCGAGAGGAGGCTGCGGCCACCGGGAGCCGGACCCTAATGGGTCAGTAGCTGGCCTGGGTCCCAGGTTGCTTCACTCATCTGGCACAGACATCTCTGTTCTCAGAACAAGCAGCAGGTCTCTGCTCACATCTGGAAAAGTTCAAAACTGTTTGCTTGGGTGAAGGAGGCCCTGGAGGGGGGGGTTTCAAAAACATGACATCACCTCAGTCAGGCCCAGCTTTCTTTGGAAAGAGAAAAGGCCTGGGCCAGGCTGAGCCAGATAGGATTCCCAGGAATTGATGTGTTGGAAGGAAGAAGAGGAAAGGGTGGGAAGGAAGGATGATGTCAAGGGGGAGTTCCAATGGTGCCTTGGAGTAGTATCCAGGGAGGATGATTCTTTGGTTCAATGTCCACATGTTTCGGCCACCTGCCCCCTTCAGTGAGTTCACACCTTAGGGGCAGATTGCTAAGCGGGTCCTATCTAAGGCAGGGGAAGACTGGATCTGCTTCCCCATCTATTTTATCTTGATAAGCCCACCTCCCACTTGACCCAGATAGGAGCCCCTTCTTTTCTCTCCAGAAGGGGATAGGGTGTATCTGAGCCTTAGCAGTTTAAACTGCTAGACCCTTTTGCTTCTTTCTTTCACTGAAGTGTCGACTAAACTTCAGTGGCCCCATTGTTCTCTGCCCCACATAAACTATGGCCTCCTCTCTTGGTCAAAACCTTGGTGATTCAAGTTCTTATCTCTAAAATGGAGATGGTAATATCACTTCTTCCTTCTGCTCACCTGCATGTAATATTAAGATATGATTATCGTCCTCACCATTCATATCAATCTACTTGCAGCATGTGTGGAGGCAGACGTGGGAGAGGGAGACTTGTCATCATTTTTTAAGGGCACCCAAGTGAATTACAATGAAATAAGACCCTAACTTCCCTCTTGATGCCGAGGGAAAAAAGAGGTGTCATTCTACATTGCTATTTACCTGGAAACTCCAAAAGATACAGACCTAGATCTCAATCAGGAAAATTTAAAGACAAGCCTTAGGGTGGCCTGGGATCCTCAAGGGTCTTTCCTTAAGGTTGATGCTGCTGGGCACTGACCTCTGGGTACCAAGTCCATTCCTAATGTTTCTAGAGCCCAAATCAGAGTAGAATAGAGATCCCAGCCATATGTCTAAGTACTTCAAAGTTAGCAGACCTATTGGCTTATAAATAAAATATCCTCTAGCCTCTTACCTTGAAAAACATACATCTGGAAGGCCAAGTTTGAAGTTGGGACTCTGTTGGTCTCTGAATTCAGGACCACAGTGTGGCTGAGCAGGAAGAGATGGCCATTAGCCCCAGCCTGTCCCTCTTCCCTTTTTACTGAAACTCTGGCACACATTGTTGGGGATCTCGCATGCAAGCAAGGCACACTCTACCCACATGCTTCATGGGTAACCCTTCTTCCTGAAAGAGCCACCTCTTGGCCACCTTCGTGCCTTGAAGATGCATTTCCGGGTGCTGCAGTTCACCCTCAGAAGGATGGACTGGGAGAAAGGGCCCCATGAAGATCCTCAAGTGGGCAAAGAGCCATTTGGGCAAAAAGTTCTAGGAGTTCTGGTCCCCACTGTATGACCTAGAAGACAGTACATCTCTCTTGGGCCCCTGGACTCCTCACGGTTTGGAGGCAGGGTAGAGTAAGAGGAGGAACAGAATAAAGACTCTGAAGTTCAGGGTCAAGTCAGGAAGCTTCTCCTTCCTAAGTATAAGGATGGCACTGGGAGGTACCCCAGGAAACATGGAAGGGCAAGGACCCTCATGAAGCTCTTCAGAGAATAATTAAACAAGAATAATTAGAATAATTAAATCCAGGAACACCAATTTAATATTTGCCATTAATTTTTCCCAACAATCCATGGAAGGAAAGACACTTACTTTAGATATTGGGAAACTGAGACACACACACACACAGGCACAAGCATTAAACTACATGGCTATTGGCAGAGCCAGATCTAAGCTTTCTTCCCACCACATTTGATGGATCTTATGTTCTCTAATCCATCCACTGGATTCCTAGGTCAGAGCTTCTTGAAGGAACTCTTGGAGCAGGGGCTTGGCTTAGTGAGTTCCTCAAAAAAAGACAAGGAGGATGGGTTTGCAGACCATAAGGGAAAGAATGAAGCGAGTTTGGGAATGGGGAAGTCTTAGAGAGAAGATTTTAAGGGGGTTGCATAGAGATGGCTTGACTCTAGGGATTATCCCAAGACTATATTACTCTAGTGGTTGGAGAGTGAAAGAGGGAGGAAGACCCATTAAAAGGATGTAAAGATACTTCCTCCTATATATTTTAGATCTTTGTGATATTTATTCAGATATAATTTGATATTTTAATATTTTATTTAACATGTTATGAACATTATCTTGTGTTCACATGTGGCTTTAGTTTTTTTCACAATTTTTTATTTGTAATGATTATGGTATGTGAAGTGAATATAGCATTTATCCTTTATAATTCATTTTAGTTGCTTGCAACTTTTCCCTCCTATAAATAGTACTGTGTTAGATACTTGGTGCATACAAGCTTTTCCTTCCTTATTTTCTTAGGGAAAAATCTAGTAGTGAGAAATTAGTCACCTGCCCAGAAGGATATTCTTGATGTCATAATGTCATGAGTCCTCAGGATGAATTAGGCTCTGACTTGTCCTCCTTGTTTCTTTATAGCAGCTGGGTGTACAAATATGGAAAACACAACTGCTGTTACCATAGACTCGACCCCCCAAGAAATAACTTCAGCTTTTTCTACAAATGTATTCAGCCAAGAAGCCACCACACTACATCCTCCCGGAAGTATCACCCCATACCCCTTCTCTCAGGACAGCAACGGGACCACAGCAACCATCTCAGGTAAAGAGTGCTTGTCACAGGCCCCAGACGGATGCTGCTGGTGCCTGGGTAAAGCAATAGGATATTTGCAGATCACCCCCAGGCCTGCTTTCTCCCACAGATGGAAATATACAACCCACAAAATCCAGTCAGTGCATCAACCTTAGGGGACCCTGAAGTAAGTCCCTGATAATTCTCCCATTGTGGCAACTTTCTCAGGCAGCTTTGGCAGCTGATCCTTGTACCCTACTCTCAGGCTAAGTTCAGGTCAATGATAAAATAAGGATCACATGAGGACTCCCTAGAAATCTCTGATCTCTTCATGTTCAAACTGTTGTGTTACTTCTTCAGGCTAGACTAGAATCCAGTTCAATGTCAGAATCCCGAAAGCACCTCTAGTCACATTCTCAGTTATGGCTGTGATTCCAACAGCTGGCTTGAAGTGAGTTTGGTAAGGGTTAGGACATGAAGTAGCTCTTAACTCCCCAGATCCCCTTTTCTGATTTGAAGTCCATGCCAATATCATTCTCTATAAGGTTTTAATTCAAGATGGTGAACTGAGATGTGTGTAGGGGTGTGTGTGTGTGTGTGTGTGTGTGTGTGTGTGTGTGTGTGTTTATGCAAACATGTGCACATGCACACTTGTGTTTTGGTCTGTTTCAGAGACTACAGTCAACATCACATCTACCTCTGAGATCACCACAGAGCCTGGGACCATGAACTCTTCTGTTCAGTCACAGACCTCTTTAGCTATCACAGTAACTTCTATCCCAACCAACTTTTCCACTTCAGTCATGACCTTGAAGTCTAGCCTCCCACCTGGAAATGTTTCGGATCCCCTATACAACAGTACCAGCCTTGTGACATCCCCCACTGAACACCTCACATCATTTTCTCTTACCCCAAGTACCATCAAGGTGGGTAAATTGAGCCAAAAGTGGCAGATTGCCCCCTCACTTCATATGTATGCAGACCCTTTCTTCCTGTCAACCTCTCCTTATCCCAACCAGTGAGATTTGGGTCATGTAAGAATTAATAAGGAAAATATGCAGCTTAAGGGTGCCTCGGTGGCTCAGTGAGTTAAGCGTCCAGCTCTTGATTTCTGCTCAGTTCATGACCTTGGGATTGTGGGATCAAGCCCCATGTTGGGCTCTGTATTCAGCAAGGAGTTGGCTGAAGATTCTCTCTCTCCCTCTCTCTTTGCCCCTCCCTCTTCTCACATGCTCTCTGTCTTTCTAAATGAATAAATAATACATTTTTTTAAAATATGCAGCTTAAATATTGCTGGAAATGGCAGATGGGGAAGAGAGGAGTGGAGACAGTAACTGATCTATACTGCGAGTATTGCATCTCTAGGGAGTAGAAAGTAAGGGGGAATTCTTGGAGGTCCGCTGTAGTTCTTGCTCATACCTCTTGGTCTGGGCTTTGACCAGGGCACCATCTCTCTTTGGGCACATTTGGAAAACATCCTCCGTTTGACTTTTCCAAAAATGTTTAGGACAAATACCATTTCCTGTATATGAGAGGGTATGCCAGGCATAGAGAAGCCGTGAAGAACTGGGCAGACCGGGGTTGGTGAGCTCAGCCTTGGGGTCTGTGATTGTCAACAGCTTTCAGCAGGAAGGGGAGAAAATATGAGGGCGTGGAGTCTGAAGGCAGGCATAAGGAACCTGCCTGGTTTCTGTTTTTAAAGGAAGTAGATTAGGAATCTGGAGAGTCCTAGGGGCCAAGAGGATAGAGTGTCACCAGGTTCTGCCTGACCACCCCATTATCTGTTTTTTCCTATGGCCTTACTCGCAAGTGTGTATAATCCACTGTAGGGGAAACAGCCCCAGTGGGAAAAGTTCTTCCCCTCTTCCATTTCTGTACTATGCAAGCTAATGTTTATCTAGACTGCAAAGAGCTGCTTGGTGGCAGGCCTGGGCTAGTAACACAAGTTTTGATTATCTGATGGGGAAGGGGGTGAGATGGAGGAAGGGAGGAATACCATTGTATGACTCTAGTCCCCAGCATTTTTAAATTTCCTTTTTCCTAAAACTGGAAAAGAGGTGAGGGGGTGGATGAGGGGCAAAGTTACTAGCTTATTTACTTTGTTTTTGTTTTAATACAGGGAGAAATCAAATGTTCCCAAGTCAAAGAAGTGAAATTGACCCAAGGTATCTGCCTAGAGCTAAATGAGACCTCCAGCTGTGTAAGTCAAACTCGCCTCCTTCTCACCTCCATCCTTTCCTCCTCCCTCTTCTCCCACAGTTCTTTCTGAACATCCTTAAGCCATCTTGGACTGGACCAGACTTCGGTGGGGGTGGGGAGAATTTAGGCACTTTTCAACACTGAGCTTTGGGTTTAAGGAGTAAGAGGCCCCATCTGGTGGGCAAAGAAGGCAAAGACAATTTTATTTAAATTCAGTTATTACTTTTTCCTTCCTCTTCAGTATATTGAATATGTACATCGTCAGATTTAAGTTTGCTTTTGTGTTATAAAGTCTTTAGTGAAGTATAAACTAGTAACCTAAAATACCAATTTGTTTATCATTATAATTAACATATAATGCTTTAATCCATATAGAATATCCTTATGCTGTAATGCTGTATTTTCCATTTAACCAGTTTTCCTGACATTACTTATTGAAAGATCCTCTCCATTGTTGATTGGAATGCTGTTTTCTTTAGCTTCTATTAAGTTTTTATATGTTCCAGGGCATATTCTTCAGAGATATTTTATTTGTTCGATTTGTCTTTTTTGCCTCTTTTAAATTTTTTAAAATTATTATACTTTTACATTATAGTACTTTAAATATCCAGCCAGGCAGGTCCTTGCTCACTACACTATAAAAATATATTTTTTTGTCTATTATTTTAGAAAAACTTGAGAAACATCTTGTCAAAATTTTAAAAAACACAAAATTTTCATTGGAACTGCTACAAATCCCTCTGTATTTTTCTGGTCTACTTTTGTATTATACAGCATATTGTCTTTTTAGTTTTTAAAAACTAAAAACTGGTTTTTTTTCCTGTAGGTTTTATGAACTTTTAAAAGTCATTTATAATATAGATTTCCCATT
Source organism: Spilogale gracilis (assembly GCA_004023965.1). Taxonomy (NCBI): domain Eukaryota; kingdom Metazoa; phylum Chordata; class Mammalia; order Carnivora; family Mephitidae; genus Spilogale; species Spilogale gracilis. The sequence continues at coordinate 27,793 of PITA01021537.1, forward strand.
AAATATTCTAATTTATCATGGGTGGTATATATAGAAAGTTGAGTTCCGAAATTTATTTTGGGCTTAGCCATTTTCTTTAACTTACTTGTTAATTACAAGAGCTTTTTAGTTGATTCTTTTTTGTTTTTAAGGCAATCTATCACGTTACCTACCACACAATACATTGTTTTTCAGTTTCACATCTTATTGCATTGGTAAGACTATATAGTAGGGCATTAACTTATAATGATGATAGCAGACGTCCCTGCTTTGTTTTAGTAATTTTTCCTGACAGTTACAATTTCCTCAACGAAGAATGGAATGACAAGACCCTTCCTATTCACTTGTAGGAAAAAACATTTCCTTATAATTTGGGAATCCATTTAAGGGAGCCATATATGTGGTGTGTGATTGCACAGATTGGAAAAGACCTGGATAGAAAGTCTGTAGAAAACATTCAATATTTTATTTTGTCCGTTCTGACTATCCCTATTTTACCTGTGATTATCATTTGGGTCATTCTGACTCACAGATATTTTAAAATTATTCCTAAGACCTTTATATAGCCTAGGACTTTTAAAAACTATGGAAATGGCAAAGACATAAGTTCACACAATAGAATAACAAGTGCAATTTGCAAAATGGTGAACTTAGACATGAATATACAATGTACAGGTAATACTCTGTTTCTGATACTGATTTTCAACTCCTTTTTTTTTTCATTGTCAAACCCTTTGCTGATTATAGCTTTAAAAAAAGTGACTTTTTTTTTAAAGTAACGTCCTGGTAAGCACTTACTTTCCTGCGTATCACATTGGTCTGTGCCAAAATGCTGCTTCTTTGGACCACCGATTTAGAACTAATTGCAGAGCATCCTAAGCATCTGTCCATTGCTCTTCTAGGTTCACATTTAACTAGGGTCATCATTCAAGACAAGTGCCAGAAACTTATATACTACTCGGAAACAACTCCTCCCACTGTGCTGTGGTTGCTTTCTCTCTGTGGTCTTTACTCTCTTATCTATTCATGCCACAGCTGAGTAGGTCTGTATTCCCTGTATTCCCTCTCTCCCTCCAGAGAGGCTCTGTGAGTAGGTATGAGGAAAGGTAGCAAGTCCTCCAGTATCCTAAAGAAGACTTCTGCTCTGCTCATGAGGAATCAGCTCTATGGTAGCGCCAGATCATGCTATGGTTTCCCTGGTGCCTTTGCCACTGTTGGTCCCCCTTTCTTCCTGAGAGCTCCTCTGTCCCAGCCCCTAAGCAGCAGTGCCTTGTAAGCTCCCAATGACATTTTTCCCCAGTCAGTCGTCCTTGCTCAGAATCTTTAGTCAAAGCTCCCAATTGTGTTTCAGATTCCTTTTCCCAGAGTCCTAGTGCATACTTGTCTGATAATCAGTCTGTTCCAAGGGCTGTAACTTGCATGGTGCCTGCTCATTTTCCTTAGCTTGCTTTTGCACTCTGAGTGAGTGTCAGAGGCCCTCAGGCACTGGTTCTAACCATGGGAAACTCAAGTCCTACTCACAGCCTACTGAGAAGCATGAAGGATTTGAATTCCCCTAACATCATGTCCCTGAGTCCATGGGTCATATTGGCGTGCTCCTGCCTCCAGTGCATGCCCATAACAGATCTACGGATGCCTGTTCCCAGCTCTTCAGACACTCACTCTGCACTGGGCCCTACAAAGTGTCTGACCTGACAGCTCTCACTAAGTGATCGGAGAGGCCTGTCTTCTGTCCATGTGTCTGCAGACATTTATCTTTCAACTACTCTCCTTGTGCTCCCCAGTCTTCACCTTTGGACAGAAGTCACCTCTACCAGCCGGGGAAGGGAAGGCAGCCCCATGCTCTTCTCAAGCACCTGCTACCCCGGCATAGGGTCCTCATTAGCGGCGCCTGTCACTCCGATTCTGACTTTCATTCTCTCTGCCACGGAGTCAGGGTAATTTAGTTTTTGTGGTTAGGGTTTCCCAAATAGTTTCCAAAATGTGAGATTACTTTATTCTCTTAGGCTACATCCATTTATCCAGGGAAATCCACCAAGAAATTTTTTTAATGGCAGTAAAATACACATAACATAAAATGTAACACCTTACCCATTTGTAAGTCCACAGTTCAGTGGTATTAGGTGGTATTAAGAACATTCACATTCTTGTGCAATCTCCAGAACTCTTTATGGTCCAGAGCTAAAACTACACACACTAAACCATTTCCCACCCATCCGCCACCTCCTAGCCCCTGGCCACCATCATTCTACTTTCTATCTCTATGAACCTGGCCACTCCAGGTATCTCCTCTAAGAGGGGAGTCATGCAGCCCTTGGCCAGCTGCCCCCTTGTTGAGCAGGCCCTTTACTCTTGTCTCTAAATGAAAATGAGGTTTTACCTTCAATGTCAATCTCATACCAAAATAGATAAGGGGGGCGGGGCGGGAGAGAGAGAGAGGGAGAAAGAGACAGACAGACAGACAGACAGAATGAGAATTGATTCTAAAAAGTTATGGCCTTTTCTTATTGTGACTGGATTATATCACTTAGCATCATGTCCTCAAGGTTCATCCATGTTGTAGCCTGTGATCAGAATTTCCTTCCTTTTAAGGCTGAATAATATGCCATTGCTTATGTAGACCACATTTTCTGGCTCCTTTCATCTACCAAAGAACACTTGGATTCCTTCCACCTTTCACCATGGTGGATAATGAACATGGCGTACAAGTATCTCCTTCACACTCTGCTCCCATTGCCTTGGGTATATACCCAGAAGTAGAATGGCTGGGTCATATGGTAAATCTACTTTTAAATCTTTGAAGACTCTCCATACTGTTTTCCATAGCAGCTGCATCATTTTACATTCCCACCAACAGAGCACAAGGGTTCCAGTATGTGCATATCATCACCAACATTTATTGTGTTTTTAAATTCAGTAACCATCCCCATGGGCAGGGGGTAGCATCTCATTGTGCTTTTGATGGGTATTTCCTGATGTTGACCCTCTTTTCATGTGCTTATTGGTCATTTGCATATCCTCTTTGGAGAAATCTCTGTTCAAGCCATTTGCCCACTAATTTGTTTTTGAGAACTACCTTTCTTTTGAACCTCATGTGTTTCTATTCAGAGGCTGCATTTACTCAGCAAGCTCACATCACCCTTATTCTGTCTCACTGTCTCCATCTAAGGCAGGCTGTTTCCAGCCTCCAGATCATATCCCCCAGCCTATGCCTTCCTTGCCCTCTGCTCAAACACTAAAGGTCAGTTTCCATGAAGGAAAAAAAAATAACTTACAGATGGAGGACAGATGAAGACAGTGTGTCTCTTGGAGAGAGCCTGAGATCTGGAGACAGCCTAACTCCTTGCCCTTGGCCAGCTGCCCCCTTGTTGAGCAGGCCCTTCACTCTCATCGTCTCTAAATGAAAATGAGGTTTTACCTTCAATGTCAAACTCATACCAAAATAGATAAGGCGGGGGGCGGGAGGGAGGGAGAGAGAGAGAGAGAGAGAGAGAGAGAGAGAGAGAATGAGAATTGATTCTAAAATCTCAGCACTGGGAAAAACTTTAAGGCTCATTTAGGAAAATACCTGTTACTCTCTCCCCCACGCCATGGTTAACATACTTCTATAACATGTTAAGAGTCTTTGCACAGTTTGAGGATGCTACCCAAAAAATGTTAGATGGTTTTCTTATTGTAGGTATTATTTTTGCAAAGTAACATGTGTGAGCAGATGTGGCTACGGGCTCACAAATCTGATTCTCATGAGCAAAATGGCAAAGGCTGTGGCTTCCTCCTGCCCACTCTCCCATATCTGCCCGCAGCCTCTCGGGGGCAGGATGTTTATTTCAAGCATCCGGAGAAGCATTGTGCTTTGTTCAGGATCCACCTGCTCCTCTCCAGGCCCCAACACAATCCACTAATGCCACTAGACTCCAAAGTGGGAGGCTGGCCGCTGTTATTCCCTTGAATTTAGTCCAAGAAACTAAGCAAAGGGTGGAGAGACCCTGTGTGGAGGCCGGACGAGCTGGGACACTAAGTCGACATTAAGTTGAACAACAATTGAGTGAGTTCTTTTGTTTGTTTAGTGCTATGCTTAGTGCACACTGGGTTCAGAATTACAGAATTATGTAATGTGCACCCACTCCCCCAACTAAGGTGTCTTACCGTCTAGCCAGAGGGAGATGACTGTAACAGTAAGGCGGAACATGATCAAACCTTGAAGTGTGGATTCTGGGGGATAATATGGTGTATATAGTATTGCTGTAATTAATAGTGACAGCACTATGGTATTTGTCCAGTGTCCATTAGGTTCCACGCACCTTGTTGGGCACTCTCCATACAGCATCTCCTTGTTTACCACTCAGTCTGAGGCTGAGCAAACTCACACTCCGACTACAACACTCTCCATACAGCATCTCCTTGGTCACCACTCAGTCTGTAGCTGAGCAAACTCACACTCCGACTACAACACTCTCCATACAGCATCTCCTTGGTCACCACTCAGTCTGAGGCTGAGGAAACTCACACTCCGACTACAACACTCTCCATACAGCATCTCCTTGGTCACCACTCAGTCTGAGGCTGAGGAAACTCACCCTCAGACTACAACGCTCTCCATACAGCATCTCCTTGGTCACCACTCAGTCTGAGGCTGAGGAAACTCACCCTCAGACTACAACACTCTCCATACAGCATCTCCTTGGTCACCACTCAGTCTGAGGCTGAGGAAACTCAC